>JASDQU010309146.1:8038-64590 GCA_032191745.1 Picea mariana
GTAGTATTAACTAGAACAATTTACCATATATTTTGCAACATTTTGATCTATAATTGTTCCAAACATGCCACAATGAAAACTCAATGCCTTAAATGGGTCCAATGATCTTGTGAAACTATTGAACATTGCCTCCTTTCTAATCATTGTTAAAGGCTTTCTTAGTTGCCTAAAATTGTAGAAAATAATGTGCATATGTGATGATGATATAAATGTTCTTTTGGCAATGTTTTGTAGTTTCTTGCTCCATATACTCCCTAGAAACAAATTGATGCTTAATATGTGCCAATGAACTTACAAAACTGCAAACATATTGCAATTCAGTTTTACTACATGAGAGAATTGTAAGAAGAGGAGTAAATCAAGTTGTAGTTTTGTAAGATGCTAGAGAAAATTGTGGACATTTATTGGAGTATAAATTTATGGAGAAGATTGATGTAGGAACACAAAAGTGTAGCCACAATTTTGATAGGTGATGATAGGGTAGATTGTTGACTATGCAAAAATTTGTTGAGAAAGCAAAGCAACTTAAGGAACTAGATTGAGTCAAACTTGATAGAAGTAAACCACACATCACATACCCTATGTTAGATAAAAATGATTGATCTGGATTGGATCATCATATAATTTGTCATATATTTTGGTACTTTCGGGTGGAAAATTAGAGTTATTGACTTGTAGGTCCCATTTCAGGGGCATGTCTCACTTTGAAGACTTGGGGTGTAGAACCTTTCATAGCTTGTTTGAGGCCCTAGATGACTATTTTTGGTCAAATCAAAGTATGTCAAATAATTTTTCAAGAAACCAAAACAATTCTATAAATCTAAAAGTGCAATCCTTTATTAGAGTTTCCTAGTTGGTTAGTGTTTTGATTATGTTGCATTGTGTTTCCATAGATCATAACACCTACATATTTTCTATGGAGACAATAAGTTCATTAGACAAACAAGTGTGACCATCAATGTTGCAAGTGTAATTGTGAGAAAGGCTATATTTCAGACTTCTCACAGTAGATGATTCTTGTTTTTTAATGGTCCTTTTGAGTTAGTTGTCAATGAAGCTTCCTATTGTTTGCATGTCATGTTCCTATTTCTCTGGTTTCTTTGTAAAATGAAATATGATTACACTTTGCACTCTAGTGATCAAGAGTGGGCTTATCTTGTAAAGTTTTTCTGAATGACGTGTAGTTCTCTTTTCTCTTATTTGAAAACTAAGAAATATGATTTTGTTACACTAAAAATCCGCATCAATGACATCTTCAAATATATGTAGCATCCTTAAGATTTATTTTGGTCGGATTTATGTATTGGTGAGTTATACAATGATCTAAACTTAATTAAATTGTTGTTTTTCTTTCAGGACAATATCCTTGTGCCCATTGTTGAGCAATAGATACCCTCTGGATGGAACCATTCAGTAAAATTGTACAAAGGAAATGGGTCACGTTCTTATCAAACCAAGAGTAGATTTACACAAAGTGTTACTATTGAACCACTGATATTGCAATCAAAGGAAATATGAATTGTTGTATTGAAATCATAAGGGCAACCAATATCACATTTATCTAATGAGTATTGTAAAAATGAGAGACAATAAGGATCACTTTGAACCATATAATAATATCTAATAAGTGTTGTTGTAATATACTATTGCGATAAGGCACTAAGGCATGTGTGAATTAGGTAAGCAAATGAAAGTGTACTAACAGAGATGTGTCATACTATTCAAACAATAAAGTCTTGATTACTAGATTGCATAGTTATATCATTCCCACAGTGCATCTATTTATGATTTTTATTCCATGTATTGCAAAAAGAGGATTTCCTAAAAATGCCTTCAATATAATGAAATATTGCTAGTTACTCATCCACATAAATGACAACAGTGAGGGTTCTTTCACCAGAGACTAGGATAGCAGATTTGAACCAGATATTAGATCTGTGAGAACATCATAAATGCTTAAGCATCCAAGAACATGAACTGTGTAAAGGAGTGATGTATTAACTGAGAGCATTAACCTCGACTCAGTGAATAGTAAACAATTAAATTACCATGTAAACAACAATAAAAGTAAGGTAACATTTATCTCTGAATGAAATTGTTGTAACATTTCATGCATCAATCTGATCCTAGAGAGAAAATGGAGAAACAAAACACAAACATTGGCCAAAAAACAACTATATCATCATCATCACATGTACTCTTAAACTATGCAGTTTGAAAAGCAAGAAGAGATCCTCAAACAATAACCCAAAGTGATTGCAATAGGTCATTTCATAAGGTCGTTAGACTTACCAAGGCATCGATTAGTTAGTTGACATAGTTTATAGCACAATACTCACAAAACTTTGCAAAAATGAGCCTTGTAACAATAACATTCAGTGAGATAATAATTCTGTACTTTTAGGACAATTTAGACACCTTTTCACAATGATCAAAATAGAAGTGATGTGGCTCCAACTACGGGCATAGTTGAATCTCCGTGTTTTCCATGATCAAAGGACAAAAATAACCCATGTGACTTAAGGTTGGTCTTCTTTCCTAATAACATCCTCGCAAAGGTTGATTATGCAATTCTTCTAAGTGATCATTCTTCTTCCATACTTCATCCTTAGCTTCCTTATATTCAAGTGCCAAAGAAAAAGTGAGGATTTCCTAACTACTCAAGTCTTCATCCAACTTTATCACATATTCATTCTTGGGTTGATTAGGGTCTTCAACATGATATCTTCTATATTATTCCCTATCCAACTTCACAAAAGTGTCATCACGATGGGGATGGTAGCATAGGAAAGGTCCATTTGTAAGGATCTCCCTAAATGAGCAGTGAACTTCCTTGACAAAAGCATCCCCCAAGAACTTGGGATATCAACAACAACATCCGTCATAACGACGACATCTAGATATATATTCAATCTTACAACCAAATTATTTATCACACCAAGCACTTCTACCCCTCTCCTATCCATGGAACAAATGTTCTGGTATGGTCTTGTTACTTTGAGGACTAATTGTTGCATTGTTTTCAAAGGAATAACATTGGTTGATGCCCCAGAGTCCAACAAACAATTTTGCAATAACAAATTGTTCACTTGCAAAGATATGTAAAACGGGTCGCGTCCTCCATTCAATCCTCCTTTTTCCACAGTTTTCAAGATTGCAGGTGTATTGTTAGAGGACTCTTCCTTTCCTTCACCTAATCCCAAAATTTGTTTGATTTCGTTTCTTTGTGATGGTATCTTCGCAAACTCCATGAAAGGGATAGAGATATGGGATTTGGAAAAGTAGGATTTCAAATCAATGTTGATATCTTCAAGTGGGTTGGAGCCTCCTTCCAGTTGCAGTTGGAAAACAAAGGAAGTTGGTGCTTCCAATGAATGTAATTCTTAAAGACATATAAGAAAAATAATTATGTAGTTTTCTCCTGCTTTGGGTTTCCACGTAAAAACACAGGTGTAATGTGTATGTGTATGATTGCTCATTTGTTCATTGCTTATTTACTCTGCAACTATTGGATGATAATGCTACATTGATATAACACTTGCATATTGTGGTAAAAAAATATTGATTTTCTCTATTACTGATTCATTCCCCCCTCTCAATAATCCAAAAATTGGTATTAGAGACGGTTCCTTCAAGAAATAGTTTAACCACTGGAAGAAGATCATGGATTATTCTGATAATGGAGTACCAATGTTTAATGATCATAATGGTTTTAAGTATGAGATGTGGAGCAAAGGACATAAGTATTTTTACAGGCACATGGACATTATATTTGGCTATCAGTTGTTACAGGATATGATAGTTCAAAAAGGTCAAAGACTGCAGTCAAGAATAAATTGAAGAAGATTAACAAAATAGAAATGGATTTCATCTGGGAAGGATTACCTAATCCGGTTAGAGAAAAGGTTGGTAAATGTTTATCAGCCAAAGAACTTTGAGATAAGTTACATGACATATATTTTTCACCCATCACATATTCAGAAAATGCCAAAGAAGATGAGGATACAAAACAAGAAGAAAGATGCTCATCATGTCAGACAGATTCAAAAGAGGAAGAGTATGAAGAAGCATAAGTTGATTAAAAAGAAAAAATGATCAGTGCAATTGAATATCTAAAGAAATAAACAGAAGAAAACAAGTCATCCAAGAAAGAATTGATGAAGCAAAAGGAAAGTGTTCAAGGTTCCGAAAAAGATCAACAGGTCATCAATAATTTAAAAGTCATACTTCATCCTTAGCTTCCTTGTATTCAAGTGCCAAAGAAAATGAGATGATTTTCTAACTACTCGAGTCTTCATCCAACTTTATCACATATTCATTCTTGGGTTGATTAGGGTCTTCAACATGATATCTTCTATATTATTGCCTATCCAACTTCACAAAAGTGCCATCACGATGGGGATAATAACATATGAAAAGTCCATTTGTAAGGATCCCCCTAAATGAGCAGTGAACTTCCTCGACAAAATCATCCCCCAAGAGTTTGGGATATCAATAACAACATCTGTCATAACTGCGACATCCAGATATATATTCAATCTTACAACCAAATTATTTATCACATCAAGCACTTCTACCCCTCCTATCCATGGAACAAATGTTCTAGTATGGTCTTTTTACTTTGAGGACTAATTGTTGCATTGTTTTCAAAGGCATAACATTGGTTGATGCCCTAGAGTCCAACAAACAATTTTGCAATAACAAATTGTTCACTTGCAAAGATATGTAAAATGGGTCGCATCCTCCATTCAATCCTCCTTTTCCCACAGTTTTCAATATTGCAGGTGTATTGATAGAGGACTCTTCATTTCCTTCACCTAATCACAAAATTTGTTTGATTTCCTTCCTTGTGATGGTATCTTTGCAAACTCCATGAAATAGATGGAGATATGGGATTTGGAAAAGTAGGATTTCAAATCAATGCTGATATATTTAAGGGGTTTGGAGCCTCCTTCCAGTTGCAGCTAGAAAACAAAGGAAGTTGGTGCTTCTAATTAATGTAATTATTAAAGACATATAAGAAAAAACATTATGTAGTTTTCTCCCGCTTTGGGTTTCCACGTAAAAACACTGGTGTACTGTGTATGTGTATGATTGCTCATTTGTTCATTGCTTATTTACTTTGCAACTATTGGATGATAATTCTACATTGATATAACATTTTCATATTGTGGTAAAAAAAGATTGAATTGCTCTATTACTGATTCACCCCCCCTCTTAGTAATCCAACAATTGGTATCAGATCCGGTTCCTTCAGGAAACAGTTTAACCACTGGAAGGAGATCATGGATTATTCTGATAATGGAGTACCAATGTTTAATGGTCAGAATGGTTTTAAGTATGCAATGTGGAGTAGGGAAAAAGTATTTTTACAGGAACATGGACATTATATTTGGTTATCAATTGTTTTTTTTAATAGAAACAGTTATTTATATATTTATCAAAAAAAGGTGATCATTACAAAAAGTAGATGCCAGTGGCTCTATCATCCAACTTATGCTGTGATTACAGTCTTTATTGCCGGAACCAGAAGTAAATGGTGTCTTTATGTTGTAGACACTACATAGTTGCCATGTAAAAATGGCTACAAAACCGTGAAGGAAAGTTTTATATTTACACTTCATATAAACCTTGATTTGGAGTGGGAGGGGCCAACTTTGTCTCGTCGTGGCGCTCTATTTTCTTCATCTTGGGTTGCGTCTTCATGTTGATGCGCTTGAGCTGCTCCATCCGAGGCCAGGTCCATGAATTTGGGGGGAATTGAGACGTGCTGATTACTGTTGGCCACCAAGTGGGAGGTGGAAGGGATCCAAGATTCATCTGTACCAACTGAGCGTGGAGGGTGCTGAGGATTGGCATGCCGCTGATTTAATTCTTCAATTTTCCGTGTGTTGCGATTTATGCCTCTCATGGAAATGGCTAATTCTTGATTATGTCTGAAGTGCATTCTTTGAATTTTCCGTTGCATCTCAACCACTTTTTCTTGAATTGAATGGCTTTCTTGTTGTAACTCTCTATGTTGAGTGTCTGATAGACCTTCAATTCGCCTTCACTCTTCCTTCAATTCTTGAGATTGTCCCCAAATTTCGTCCAGCACACAGGCTGTACAAGAGAAAGGATCTCGGCTGCTGATAGTGCTTCGGCGCATGATGATAAAGTGAGTGAGGTAAGCGCAGGGCAAGGGCAGAGAAATACCAAGAAAGGTGGGATCTAGGAGCTCAAAAGTGCAAGGGAGAAATTGAATAACGAAAGAGAGGGGCTGCAATTGAATGCTGGAAGAAGGCCTACAGAAAACATTATAAAGTGGGCTCATGATTTCCATTGAGCGAGCAGTCAGAGAAGAATGAGATGGGGGATGGGTTTCCATGAGGGGAAGTACACAAACGGACGTTCGGAGGCAGAGTTTAAGTGCTTGGAAGTGAAATGTGTTGAGGCGTGGTATGGGAGCGAATGTACGTGACATGTGAAGGAAATATGGGGCACGTGTTCGCGCATGCCAGGAGGAGGGGAGGACAAGACAAAAAGGGGGAGGGGAACAATACCAAAGGTGTGGGTGAGGGAGTGGAGAGTGACGTGGGATGCTGAAGTAGGTGTGAGCCTGGAAAAACAGAGAGGTGAGTGAGGAGGGGGGGAGAGTGACGTGGTTAATTCCTACAAGTGCAAGGGGGACTAAGGAACATAAATGCTTAGGGAAGCCAAACATTGGAATGGATTTGATTGGCGAGAAGGTTACTCTGTTCTAGGCTTTTAGCCTCTTTGGCCATTTCGTCAACCTCCGTATTTTGTTTTCGGAGAATGTGGAAAAAACTCAGACGCACAAATATTTTCTTTAGATAATTTATAACCGTTGATATGCTTTTGAGAGGAGCTTTTGTCGAATTGGATATCCCTCTCAATTATTTGATGACAATTTCGGAATTGCCCAAGACTATTAGAGCCTGTATGTGCCGATCTTGGGCAAGCTTGAGTCCCATGTAAGCTGCTAGGAGTTCTTCTTTTTTGTTTGTTGTTTTTCCAAGACCCCAAGAATAATAGATTAACTTATTTCCCTCGGAATCATAGATGACCCCCCCGCACCTGCCACCCCTGGGTTTCCAGTTGCTGCACCATCAAAGAAAAGAAGGTGGGAATGTTGCTCGCTCTGCTAGGCGGAGAAGTTGCTATCGTCGAGGTGCAATTGCCAATCTGATTTCCTGGAGGCTTGTGCTTGGGATGTTGCTTTGTTCTTCATTGGTCCTCGGATATAATTAACCCAACCTTCTTCACTTGAATCCAAGATACCTAGGGGATCAAGATCTGTTGCTTTATTTCTGAAAACTTCAGAAGTTATACCACATATCTTTGCGAAGGAGCTGCTGACTGAGGGAGACTTTCCATGAAAGATAGCCTGGTTACGAGCTAGCCATATCTCCCAAGTGACAAATTTAGGGATTTTTTTCCAAAGGAGGGTGAAACCCTTTTTATTTTTGAAACTGCTAGAATATCTTTGTTTCCAATGAGTAAGAAGGGTGGTCCAGCTGTTGGGAAGGGGGGAGATGTTTGGTAGATGAAGGTATATAAGGCTCTTGAGTTGAAGGGAAAAGTTTCATTATAGGATGAGATGGGTTATGGTTTCAGAGGCTTCAAGATAGAGGGGACATCTGGAAGGACCCTGAATGACCCGCTTTAATAAGTTTTCAGCAGTTAAAATTTTACCATGAGCAGGAAGCCAACAAAAGGCATTGACTTTGGGAAATGAGGGTCCAGACTAGATTTCCTTCCAAAGCTTGGAGGTGGGGAATCCAGGGAGATTTGAGAGAAGATGGGAATATCCCTCTTTGACAGAAAAGGGTTTTCCTCCCCAACCACAGGAATTTGCAGTAAAGCGGTTGAGGGGTGCACAACCAGCCAGATTATTAAAGAGAACAGGAAGAAGGGGGGTGAGATTCTCAGGGAGGTTGGGAGGTTTCCATATAACCTAGTCCCCTTGATTATTCCAGAGGCATAAGTCTTGTAGTTTAGTTAGATCATTCATGTAACACCAGTTTTTAAGAGGGTGTAAGATCTCTAGAGATTTTAAAGGCTCATGATTGAGGATTCTATCCATCCATATATTTATTCTCTCTCCATTGCCGGGAGCCCAAGAGAGTTTTGCTTGAATTAGAGAAGCTGCATTTTTTAGAAAATGCCAAATTGGGGAGCCTGGGGTAGAAGGCAAAGGTTCCTCTAAACATCTTAGTCTAGGAGATTGGAAGTACTTTCCCACTAATGCTTTCTTCCACCAATCTGAGTTTCCTGTTACAAGTTTCCATGCTAGCTTTGCTCCCATAGATATGTTCATAATAGTTGGATCTTTGATCGCCAACCCACCCTTGTTATAAGGTTGACATACTTGCTTCCAATTAATTAGATGGAATTTCTTTGTATTTGTTTTGCCTCCTGCCCACAAAAAAATTCTTAAGGATTTGCCAATTTTCTCTAGAATGCTTTTAGGAGCTAGGAGTCCTGAGCATTGGAAGATCGAAAGAGAGGAGAGAACTAATTTGATTAAGACTGTTTTACCTGCAGGTTTGAGCCATTGGCCTCCCTAGTTTCGAATCCTTGAAGTAATTTTGTCAACTATTTCGAACCAAGCTGAAGAGTTG
Organism: Picea mariana; assembly: GCA_032191745.1. Taxonomy (NCBI): domain Eukaryota; kingdom Viridiplantae; phylum Streptophyta; class Pinopsida; order Pinales; family Pinaceae; genus Picea; species Picea mariana. The sequence goes on from JASDQU010309146.1 coordinate 16,663, forward strand.
TATCGACTAAGGAAAATAGGCATACCCAGATACTTGAAGTGATTTCAAGAGGTGATTATAGGAAAGCCAAAGATTCTTGCTATCTGTTCCTTTATGTGTCCTAGGACGTGCCATCCATAAATCCTGCATTTGAGAAGGTTTAAATTACCTCCGGAGACTGCAAGGAAGGAGTTGAGGGTCTTTTGGAAACGAGTGGCAGTGTGCATTGTGGCTGCCCCAAGCAGAAGAGTGTCGTCGGCGAATTGGGAGTGGTTTATTTCCTTGACTCCTCTTTCTATGCGAAGGCCTGGGAGTTTTCCATTTCTCCTTTCCACTTCCAGTTTGCGATTGAGGGAATCTACTAGAAGTATGTAGAGAGAGGGGGATAGAGGGAAACCCTGTCGGAGACCTCTGCTTTCTTTGAAGAACTTTGTTGGGTGCCCATTGAGGAGAAGGGAGATCCAAGGATTACTGATGAAATATTTGGTCCAATTGATGAAGTTCTCTAAGAAGTTGTAAGCCTACAGAACTGAAAGGAGGAAGTTATGTTTTACCCTATCAAAGGCGTTTGTCATGTCTAGCTTAACGACCATTCTATGGATTTTGATTTTTTTGCTTGAATGTATTGCTTCCTATACCAAGATGATATTATCCGTTATTTGTTTGTCTCTGAGGAAGCCAATCTGATTTTCTAATATTAGCTTAGCAAGTAGGCGGTTGAGACGATTTGAAATAATCTTGGTGAGGATTTTGTAGGAGGAGTTGCAAAGAGAGATTGGGCGGAAACAAGTAAAATTTGAGGGATTAGAATCTTTGGGGATGAGCGCAAGAAACATGGAATTTGTGGAGCCTCCTACTTTTTTCTTTCGTAGAGTGTAATTTAGCATTTTCCCCAGATCATTTTTTATGACATCCCAAAAATGCCGAAAAAATCTGATTGAAAAATTGTCAGGCCCCGACGCTTTGTCAGGATCAAGGCTCTAGATGGATTTACGAATTTCTTCCTCAATTATTTCTTGAGTAAGCTGGATGTTTTCTTCATTGGTGACCAGGATGGGAATATTTTCTAGCAACTTATTGTTTTCCTCTTGCGTTGTGTCCTCTATTGGTTGTTGATAAAGATTGCTAAAGTGGTGATATGCTTCCTCTTTTATCTCTTCATAGGAGTCAATTTGCTGACCCATGCTTGAGGTAATTGTTGTCACTGTATTCTTTTTCCTTCGGGATTGTGCCTATTTGTGGAAGAAGGAGGTGTTAGAGTCTTCAGCCTTTATCCAGAGAGTCCTGGATTTCAACCTCCAGTGCTCTTCCTCTTTGTGAAGCGTGCTCTGGAGGTGCTATTGTGCTTCTTTCTCTTGGTTTACTAGATCTTCTATCACCGGGTCTGTTTCAATTTTCTGTTGAATCCGTCTAAGTTTCTCCAGTATGTCTTGCTTCTCTTTGTGGGGGGCCGAGTAGGACTCTTTTGCCCAGTCTTTAAGCACTAGCTTGATTTTTTTTAGCTTTCTTTCCTAGAAAAAATTGGGGGATCTAGAAAAGGAAGCATTCCAGGCTGCAACGACAAGTAAGGGGACGTATGAGTTATCAAGCCACAACTGGTTGAACCAGAATGGAAGGGGACCCAAATTCTGGGAGGGGTGGAAGAAGAGAATGATGGGCTTGTGATCATAGATGGATGAGGGAAGGATTTGGGAGGAGATGTCTAGGGGGGAGAGAAGAAAATTACTGTTGATAAGGAATCGGTCCAGGTGGGCAACAATGTGTTGGAGACCTTCTCTTTTATTGTTCTAGGTGTAATGTCCTTTGATTGGTTTAATATCTTGCATATCCCAGTCTGAAATAAGATCAACCAGGTTTTCAGAGAATGAATCTTTGACTTTACTTCCTCCTTTTTTGTCCCCCTGGCTGAGGTGAGTGTTTAGATCACCTACAATTATGCAAGTGGCAAGATCCAGTGTATTTCGAAGATTTGAAAGGGAGGCCCAGGTTGCCAGCTTATCTTTATAGGAGTTTGGCATATAAATATTAATCACCGTAATAATATTGTTGTCATATTTATTTTTTAAGGTTGTAAGAATCCAATTTTGGGTTTCAGAAGTTACCTCAGAGGTCCATATTTTTCTCGTTCCAAATCGTTGCTATACCTTTGGAAGCTCCCTGAGAGCTGACTGTTATTCCACCAATGGTTTTGTAAATTTTGCTTGTTGCTTCCATTATGGATTTTGCTTCCATTTTTTTTTCTTGGAGGAGAATGATCGAAGGATTGACCATTCCTTTTAGATATTTTAGAGCCTTGGCTTTTAGTCTACTATCGAAACCCCTACAATTCCAAGAGAGAATTATCATTGGGGGGGATTTGGGGGAACTCGACTGCCTGGGCCCGAGTGTTCCATTCCTTTGGATATCGTTTCTCGTGTTGACATATGAATGTTGTGTTATATAGATTGTTGTCTGCCTTGCACTTTTTCTTTGGCTGCTGCTTCTTCTTTGGCCTCTTTGTTAGATCGACGTCCTGTTTTCTTGGGTTTCTCTAGCGGAAGTTCTTCTTCTTCTCTCTCTTGCAGGTTAAGCACATGCAAGTTTGAGCTAGAGACTTCTTGTAGCACTGGTGGATCTGAATATTCCATAGAGGGATCCTTTATATGTGAGTTAGGAGAGTTGACGATGAGAGTAGGGTCAAGGGGTAGGGGAGGGAGAGTTGATGGAGAGGGGTTCTAATTGGGAGAGGGCTCGCTGAGGATTTCAAAGTAATTGATGCTTCGAGGAGGAATGTTGTGCGGTATGGGGGTCTTTCTGAGAGGAAGTTTTGTGGCTTGGCCTTGCTTTGTCACTGCTAGTGGTTAGGGATCTAAAAGTCATGCACGAGGTCCATTGTTTTTTCCATTAGGGTTTTTTTGCTAACTTGTTTCCAAAAATCTTCCAGGGGTGGGGTTTCGATTTCTGTGGGTTGTTTGTTGCTTGGGCAGTTTTTTGCAAAATGGTCGTATTCATGACATGAGTTACACTTGAATGATAGTTGTTCATAGTCAAGTTTTTGAATATGGATCCAATCATCTAACTTTAGTTTTATTGCTTCTGGGAGCCCTTTTTCCAGATCTACTTTTACACAAATTTGTGCGCAGGAGTATAGGCTGAATTTGGGTTCCGCCCTGTGAATGTATTTCCAAAGAGTATTTCCTATGCTCTTTATAACTTTGTCTCCCCAGCAGTGAAAGGGTAGATGCGGGAGTCGTACCCAAACTGGGACTGCTGAGGGGATGTCATTCAGGATTAAAATCCGGTGTCCCGCTGTTTAAATAGAGTCCTCTGGGACCAAAGAAGTAAGGTCCATTTCTAAAAATTAAATCTCTATCTGTTTTAAGTTCAAAATAGAAAATGTATAAACCCTTACCGCAAAATAAGTGATTCATCCTTCCTTGAACCAACGGATGCCAGTTTCGTTCAATCCAAAGATTTATTTGACGTGGGGAAGGCCAAAGGCCCATATATTGTCCAACTAGGGCTCACGAAGCAAATGAAAGAGCATTCCGTCTCACTGTCATGCTGGGGATTGGGATCTCAGAAATATGGTCCAGTTTCTTTACAAAATGAGAGGTGCTTGGTCGTGTCTGGGGGGGGGGAGGTAGTGAGCCAACAAGGGCTTTGAAAGCCACCACTTCTTCTAAAAAGTCAGGAGGATCTGGATCTGGGACTACCGTTCCGAGTNTGGAAAAGAAGGGGAGCTTGTGAGAGGGAGACAAAGGGAGGCCAGGAGGGCATAGGGGCGACTAGGGAGTCGACCAGGGAGAGAAAGGGAGTTAACACTTTCAACCTTACTAGATAAAGGATTTGGCTATCAATTGTTACAGGATATGATAGCTCAAAAAGGCCAAACACTGCAGCCAAGAAGATATTGAAGAAGAATAACAAAATAGCAATGGATTTCATCTGGGAAGGATTACCTAATTCAGTAAGAGAAAAGGTTGGTAAATATTCATCAGCCAAAGTACTTTGGGATAAGTTACATGACATATATTCTTCACCCATCACATATTCAGAAAATTTCAAAGAAGATGCAGATACAGAACAAGAAGAAAGATTCTCATAATGTCAGACAGATTCAGAAGAGGAAGAGTATGAAGAAACACAAGTTGATTACAGAGAAAAATTGATCAGTGCAATTGAATATCTAAAGAAAGAAATAGAAGAAAACAAGTTATTCAAGGTTCCAAAAAAGATCAGCAGGTCATCAATAATTTAAGAGTTCAACTAGAAGAGGCCAAAAGAATTGAATAAACTCTAGAATATCAAAAGAAATGTTTAGAAGCCAACATAACAACACAAAAGGAAGAAACAAAAAAGAGAGAAAATATATTGATGGATCATATCAAGGAAATAACCATTGACTTAAACCAATTTGAGGAAGAGTTTAGTCACGAAGAGAGAAGACTGGAAGAAGAAATAATTACATTGAAAATCCAACTTGAAGAAGCAAAGATAACATAAGAAGTCATGAAGTCTCAGATAATGAAGAAAGAAGAAGAGGTTGAGAATCTTGAAGAATAAGTTGTCACACTAAGAGTCAAAATCATCAAGCTCAACAAGAACGTTGAAGAGACAGAAACATCCACATTAGTTGTAGAGAATGAAGAGAAGCACTCTACATTGCTAGAAAAGAAGAATGAAGAAAATAAAGAGAGTTATGCAGAAGTACTCAAAGGAAGGAATCATGGTCAAATAGAATCTAAGAAAACTAATAAAGATACATCTTCAAGAAGACCATCCATGTTCAAGCCACAATGAAGCTTCAATCATGATCGTGATCATGATCAGTCAAGGTAGAAATTCAGAAGGACTACACGGCAAAGAATATCATTCACTCCCGGGTAAGCAAATTTATTTTATGGTCATTGTTTTTATTATACTAACTTTGGACATAAGGTTGTAGATTGTAGGGATTATAAAATAAATGTTGAAGCAAGAAATGCCTATGTGTCCCCACGTAACATTGAATGTTACAAATTTCATAACTATGGACACATAGCTCGTGATTGTAGAAGCACGATCGATACTTCCATGAAAGAGAACACTGATATTAGATATAAAAAAGTATGGATAAGAAAACATGAAGAACATGTGAACAAAGACCAGGTCCCAGAGATTGCAAGATTGACAATAAAACAAGATGAAGAAAAATCTACAGAGAAAAATAATGATGTCAGATATAGAAAGGTTTGGAAAATAAATGAAAGAAAAGTAGGACAAGTAAATAAGGAACAGGTTCTAGAGATTGTACTTTCAGGTATTGTAGTGAAAGATGAATCCATAAACAGAAATAAAGAAGTCAGAACTCAGAGAGATGATGAATCTACCAATGAAGATGATGATGAATACACATTAGAGCAGGAATTGTCCTGAGCCATCCATCTTAGAGAATCCCATGTAATATGAATATTAGACAGGGGGAGTCTATGCGATAGCTGTGACAGACCAAAGAGACATCCTTCAAGTAGCTTGCAGAGTTTCAGAAGACAAATCCAGAGCATTCAATTAGCAGTAGTATAGTTTGATAGATTAATCAAGACTTCATGATAGCATAGTGATAAATGGGTCAACATTATGGACAGTTGCGCAAGTAGATTTTTGGAAAGTATGGACATAAATGGATTTGTAAGAATACTTAGCAGCTTTGGACAAATATATGAAAGTGGACGAGAGAATGGATTCATAGATTGGTTCAGAGACAAATGAACATTATCATAATGGATGATAATTACATAGGAAATGGCTCAAACAATGCTAATGGATTCCAAATTAACAGATATTTTTTGGACACATGTAGTGCATATAACAGTTCACATTCAAAATAGAGTAATGCTCAGAAAAAACAATGACAAAACTCCCTACGAACTATGGAAAGGAAGCGCATACAAAAACCTCTACATCAAGGTAAATCAATGTAGTATTTTATTAATTGAAAATTATGTTGATGATATTGTTTTGGAAGTACTAATGACAAGTTAAGCCAAAAATTTGCAAAGGATATGCATAATGAATTTGAAATGTCATTACTTGGAGAACTATCATTCTTTTTGGGTCTTTAGATATGTCAAAGCAACCAAAGAATTTTTATTTATCAAACTAAGTATATCAGAGAAATGCAAAAGAGGTTCGAAATGGAATATTGCAAACTAGTTACCACTCTTATCCAAACCAATTGCAATTTGAACAAAGATGATGATTCAAATTCTATAGACCAGAGACAATACATGTTAATGATTGGTAGCTTACTATATGTGACATCATCCAGACTAGATGTAATGCAGGTAGTTGGGCAGGTGGCACGATTTCAAGTAACACCAAAGGAATCACATGTATTAGTAGTGAAGAGCATTTTCAGATATCTCAAAGGAACATAAGAGTTTGGATTATGGTATCCAAAAGGAAATGATCTATCACTTATTGCCTACATAGATGCAGATTGGGCAGGTTGCATTGATGACTGATGAAGCACTAATGGATCAACGTTCTACTTGGGTGCGTGTTTAGTATCATGGCTAAGCAATAAACAATCATCAATATCTTTATCTAGGCAGAGTATATTGCATCAACAACATGTTGTACACAAGTTCTATGGATGAAACAAACTCTGACAGATATACAGGTTGAGTATGATGAGCCCATTCCAATCTATTGTGATAATACAAGCGCCATCAGTATCTCAAAGAACCCGATGATGCACTCCAAGATGAATCACATTCCAATCAAGTATCACTTTCTATGGGAACAAGTTGCAGAAAAGAACATCAGAGTTGAATATGTGGGCACAAAAGAACAAGTGACAGACATCTTTACAAAACGACTTCCACATGAATCCTTTGAGTATCTTCTCCAGAGACTTGGAGTTATTTCTACAAAATGAATTATTTTGAATGCTTATCTTATATGTCCTAGATGTACATGAGGAAGCACCATAAAGAGGACAGTTCAGGTTGGGAGATCAGATGAGTCAGTTAAGGGGAGCAACCTCAAATGGAAAGATACCTTTTTCATTGATGAGAAAGGGGGATAGATTTATCAGATGCATATGACAAAGGTATGGTTCCAAGGGGAGTGTTGGGCACAAAGATGAAGACATGGTTCAAGGGGGAGCATGAGTGATATGATTTCAGTATTGCATCAGAGTGTTTCCATCAATATCATATCAAAGGGAGAGATTGTTGATTAATTGGTTTGGTTTTCATTGATGTTAACCCTTGAAAAAAGTCCGATAGAGAATTTTGATAGCACAAAGGTTTGGGTAATGGAACCAAGTTTGTTTGATGTATAATGGTATGAGTTTTGATATATTTGCAGGTAAGACTATTCTAGATGGATAATACATGTCATTTCATTTCTGGTGGTATGTGGAACGTCACATAACTCCTCACAGTTTGAGAGTTATGGCCTTAGAAAGTTGAAGGACCCTCATATGATTGGCTTGAAGCCCCAAAAGGTCAAAGAAGTCAAAGTGTTTGCAAAGAATAATTTATTTAAATAATAAAGTGAAGTGACAAAGTCAAAGAGTATTATTTAAATAATAAAGTGAAATGACAAAGTCAAAGAGGATTATTTAAATAATAAAGTGAAGTGACAAAATCAAAGAGGATTATTTAAATAATAAAGTGAAGTGACAAAGTCAAGGAGGATTATTTAAATAATAAAGTAAATGAAGAACTTTCTAATTATGGAAAGTGGTTATAAGAAGGTTAACCCTAAAATGAGGAAAATGGGCTAAGTGGTCAAGTGGTTATTGGATACATGGACAGGTGACAATTTGGGCAAAGTTGGACATAGGTGACTATGTGGACAAAGTATCTATGTGAACAAAGTGACCTAGAAGATGCTTCTAAGGAAGCTACTTGGAGAGTATAAATAAGAGGCAAGGCTCTCTCATTTAAAAACACATTTGAGCATATTGAATATCTACATGTGATTGAGGTAACCAAATGATATCTAAAATGAATTTCAGAGGGAAGGTGAAGTAAAGACGGCTGAAATTCAAGGGATGATAGATTCTTTTGCTGATGCTTTCTAAGGTATGTTATTTACAGGTCAACTCACAATTTTCGCAATAAATTTTTTTCTAGAATGATTTAGGCCATGAAATTGGGAGGCCATTGAGAAAACATATCCAAGTAGCCATGGTACAAATTTCAGCTTGTGGGTCGTTGTATTTTTGGAGTTACACTATGTGGAAAATATGGTTTGTGGCTAGTCCTGAAACTATTCTAAAATAGGTGTTTCGGGTAAAAATGTCATAACTTCTTTATAATAGATCCAAATTCAGTAAGACCAAATGTGTTGGTTAGAGTACAGTCTTTAGTATTCTGTGTAAAATTTTCAGATCCATAAAACAAATTTTCTGTGCGGGGCACGCTCTACAAGTTCACTCTCTAGAATAAGCCAGAATTCAACAAGGTTGTTTGGATAGGTTGTTGTGACATGATATTTGTACATGTTTGGTGCATGGTTGATGCACTTGTTCATGGTACAGGTTGAGGTACATGTTGGTGCATGGTTGATGCACTTGTTTATGGTACAAGTTGATTACAGGTTGTTTGATACAGGTTGGTGCATGGTTGATGCTCTTGTTTATGGTACAAGTTGATTACAGGTTGAGGTATAGGTTGATACATAGTTCAAGTTATTGGTACAGGTTGTTTGGTGCAGGTGATTGGTACATGTTTACAACAATATATCTCATAGTGATAGTGTGACAATGGTTCCATCATTCTACTTCTACGTCAGGGGGGTTGGATGGGGCAAGGACAGGCGGTGTAGCCACCTTCTGATTGTAGCCAAAGAACATAGGGGGTCATAGCCTCCTTCGTTGTAATCAGAGAATTGGGGAGTTGGAGCTTCCCTTAGTTTGTTTTTGGTCAGTTTACACAGGGCTTGGTTTTGTCATTTATGTCAAACTTAAATAAATCATTGAGAAGGTGTCTAAGATGTGTACCTATGTGAAAGATGAAGGAAATTGTATATAAGTCTCTTGTGTGTTTATGATGGAATAGAGACAGAGGAAAAAGTTATGCCAGCATCTCTGTGAGTACAACAATAGTGTAACAAAAAATGGATAGATGCATTGCATGAAATGAAATTGGGTAGTCAACACTTAGCAGAGAACATGGCAGAGGTTTAAAGTTGGCGCATATGCAAATGGCTAAAAGTGTTGCCAAATTGTTGGCTGGTTAGAGGTTTAATATGCGGGCCTGACACCTGTGTTAAAAATGAAAAGTAATCAATGGTCCACATCTTTTCAATCAATTTCGATGGGATCCAACGATTCACAATCCATTGTCCAATTGAACAAGCACACTTTAAATCAACTCTCAAGTTTCCAATGTATGTGACCTAGAGGACATGTGGTAGCATATTATTGCATCGTTTTTTGGAGGCCCGTACACGAAGAGCACTTTTTCGTTTTTCCGATAGGCCCTTAGCTATGTGGTATGGTCCTATGGTTTAGCACAAGTGTCTTGTCGAAATGCTCGAGGGTTATTCTATGCTGAAAAGTCAAAACAAATGTATGTTCATCGAACAATGCTGGTTAAATATTTAATCTGATCATGTGGCTACTGTTCTTCTTGATGCCTTGGCCAATAATAATCACTGTAAGGTAGTTATTCAGTTGTTGTAACTGAATCTTCAAAGCCTGAGGGTTCTAGTGTATGCTCTGAATGTATAGAGAAGGAGGTGTATATATTTGTAATGCTGAAACGATGCTGAAACAATGATATGTGAGATGTTGCTATTGGAAATAGACGAGGAAATTCATTTTATCTCTATAAATTAACATGAACAGAAATAAAAATATACAGAGACAGTGAGAAGAAATGATGAAGACATAGAAAATATTAAGGAGATAAGACATATGCACATATTGATGAATTAAAGAGGTACATGTCCAGAGGATTCATGCACAAGAGACTTCTCAAGCAACAAATTATGTTCACAGGTGCAATTGTTTTAATTTATAAACAAAATGAATGAATAGATCTTAAATAACTTGAATAAGAAAAATATGCAGAGGATAGAGTTATTTATTTATTCTTAGATGATATGTGATGAAGGCCCTATTTTGTGAGGGTTTGATCAAAGAATAGATTCAGATATGAATCTGTAGACAGAGATGGAAAACATAGGAGTTGAGTGATTGAAGGTATTCATGTCCAAAGGTTATTTAAACATAAGGTTCAGAGGTATGTATGAATGTTAAAGATTAGTTATAACAGTGATGGTATTGATTGCTTTGATCAAAGGTGTGTATGAAAGAATGATTTAAATGCTTAATCATTTGACAGAGAAGACAATAAGTTGGTTTGCAAATTCTTAGTGACAGAACAATATTATTAGGGTGGTAGGGAGGAGCAAGGGGATACTGTAAAAGTCTCCTGTACAAGTTGGTGCCTGTACATCTGGGAGTTGTAGCTTCCATTTAGTAGGTGCTGAAGAAAGAGAGGTAGCAACCTCATCTGGGTTGTAGCTCAGATAAAATAAGAATGTAAAGAGAAGTTGGAGCTTTCCTTTCATTCATAAGAAGAAGAGGTTTTTCCCTTTTGGGTTTCCTCATGAAAATCTCTGTGTCATTGTTTATTTATATGAGTGCATGTTAATTGATTTGAATGATTTGCAACAAGACATATAGTAAAGGGCATAATTTGTGTTCATTAAGTAATCTGTTTAAAGAAAAGAAAGAAATTTTATATAACTGATTCACCGCCCCCCGCCCCCCTCCTCTCAGTTAGGCTATCATGTTCAACAATTGGTATTAGAGAAGGTTACTTCAAGAACTCAGTTTAACCACTGGAAGTTTTGATCAATCATAATGGACAAGAAATCTAAATTCACAAAACATGGATTACCCTTATTTGATGGTCATAATTATGCCTTTTGGAGTATGAGGATGAAGTTGTTTTTACAGACTCAAGGAGTAGATATCTGGCAGGTTGTACTAAATGAATATAATGCCCCAACAACCATTCCAATAGATGCCACATGTAAGAGACTCTATGAGAGTAATTCCAAAGCTATGTATGCAATACTAGGAGGTTTACCAGGGTCAAAATTTGTTAAAGTTATGCATTGTACATCAGCAAAATAAATATGGGATAAATTGAAAAAAGTATATGAAGGAGACACGAAGGGAAAGAGTACTAAGCTACAATCATATAGAAGTCAATTTGAAAGTCTGAAAATGGAAGAATCTGAAGATATAGCTACCTACTTTCTTCGTATTGATGAAGTAGTTAACACCATGAGAGGTCTAGGAGAAACAATTAAAAATAATATTATTGTGCAAAAGGTACTTAGATCACTTCCTACAAGATTTGATTCAAATATATCTGCATTAGAAGAAAGAACATATCTTGATGCTTTAGAAATGGATCAATTACATGGAATACTTACAACATATGAGATGCGAACCTCTAGTGAGAATTCTTTCAAGAAAGAAGCAACTTTCAAGGTAGCAAAGAAAGATAAGAAAAAGATTGAAGCAGAAATCAACAGTCATGAGGAGTCAGAAGGTGATGTGGAAGAAACAAATTCTGTTAAAAATCTGAAAAGAGGTACTAGCAAGTATAAAGGTAAGCTTCCTCTGAAATGTTTTGGTTGTGGTAGAATATGACATTTTGCTTCTAAGTGTCCTCACAATAAACATTCTGATAATGAAAAAGATAGTGATAGAAAACCTAAGGAATTCAGGAATAGACATAAGAAGTTTTTTCAAAGAAATACTTACAAAACGAAAATCTTGTATATAAAAGATGACAGTGATATTTCAGAATTTGATCAGAGTGATGATAGTTCAGATGTACAACTTTTTATGGCTATAGAAAATCAGGATGATCAGTTTGGTGAAGAAGAAGAAGGTGAAGTTGATCTAGAAGCTCAACTGGTGAGTGCTTTAAGTGAATTAAGAAAAGTGAGAAGAGAATGCAAGCATTTTAAAAGAGAAATTGAGAATCTAGAATTCGAATTACATAAATCAAATGGTTTGATTGAGAGCACTGGAATCATGTTAGTTGACTTAAAGCTTAAAATAGAAGAGGCTAGAGTGACTAAAGAAGCTCTAACTAAAATGATTGCAAAAAAGGATAAGGAAAATGAAGGTTTAAAAATTGAAGTAGTCTCATTAAGAAAGAAAGTACAAGAAAATAACATGAATCATAGTTCTCAAGTGTTGGATCAAATTATTTGTAGTCAAAGATCAACATATGATAAGACTGGAATTGGTTATAAATCTACAGTAACTAATGGATGCTCTAGTTCAAGTGTTGAGAAAGAAGGTACAAAGGATAATCATGAGAAAATTACTAGAAAGAAGATGGAATCAGAAAGGCAAGAAGAGAATCATGCTTCAACAATGCATAGAAGAAGTTATGGCAGACATCAAAACAAGTTTGAAGGCTACTGTTTCTTTTGTTATAAGTATGGACATAAGGCTGCATTTTGCAATAGTTTTTCAAGAAAGATAAATGCACATAACAATCATGAAAGGTCTAATTTTGAATATGGAAGAGGACATAGTAAAACTAGTCAAAAAAATATAAACTACTCTTACAATAGATTTGACACTTTAAGATATGAAAATGAATGTTATAAGTGTAACAACTTTGGGCATGTGTCAAGAAATTGTCCTATGAGTTTTTAGAAATTTAATGAACCTACTTACACAAATCTGAAAACCAAATATTGCAAAAAGAAAAGTGAAAATTTGAGCACTGAAAAATGCACTATAGCTCTACAAGCAAAACATAAAGTAAAATGGATTGTGGATAGTGGATGTTCAAAGCATATGACAGTTAGAAAACAAATATTTTTTGAACTATATGAAGGAAAAGAAGGTACAACCACCTTTGGAAATGATCAATCATCTAGGATAGTTGGAAGAGGAACTGTATGTCTAAACAACAGGAAAATGATGGTTGAAAGTGTATTATTGGTTGAGGAAATGGAACATAACTTATTGAGTGTAAGTCAAACTTGTGATAAAGGTCATTTTATGATTTTTTATTCAATAGGATGTCAAATCAGGGATATAAAATCAAATAAACCAGTTGGAACAACCACAAGAACTTCAAGCAACATTTACATACTAGATGAAGAAAATGAAAATTGTTATCTTGGGAGTGAAGATGAAAGCTGGTTGTGGCACAAAAGACTTGGACACATTAACTTTGAAAATTTGATTCAATTGAATAAAAAGGAAGCAATAAGAGATTTACCTGTCATAAAGAATCTTTCAAGTTCTGTTTGCAAGCAATGTCAACATGGTAATCAAACTAGAGTTAAATTCAAAACCAAAGAACATTCAACAACTAAACCTTTGGGAATAATACATGCTAATGTCCGTGGACCTATGAGAACAACAATATTAAAAGGAGAAAGATATTTTCTACTGTTTGTGGATGACTTTACTAGAATGACATGGATGTTTTATTTAAAAAGAAATCTAAAACTTTTAGCCATTTTCAAACCTTTAAGGAGTCAACTGAAAATGAATGTGACATGAAAATAAAATGTTTAAGATCAGATAATGGAGGAGAATTTGTGCCTAAATGATTCAATAGGTACTGTGATGAAAATGGGATAAGAAGACATTTTTCTGTTACTGAAACACCTCAACAAATTGAAGTGGTTGAAAGGAAAAATAGGATTGTTATGGAGATGGCTAGAACTATGCTCAATGAATCTAAACTAAGTAATATATTGTGGCCTCAAGTTGTTCATACTATTTTTCACATTTTGAATAGAATCTTTCTGAGAAACAATCATTTTAAGACACCCTATCAGTTATGGAAAGGCAGACCAACTAGTGTTAAACATTTCAAAATTTTTGGCAATAAATGTTATATCAAAAGAGTTGTCAATCATTTGGGAAAGTTGGATTCTAGAACAGATGAAGGTATTTTGGTTGGGTATTCCTGTTCAAGGATATATTATAAATGTTACAACTTCAGATTGAACAAAACAGTTGAAGCCATAGATGTGAAATTTGATGAGTCCTCATTTTTAAAGTCCAAATCTAAACAAAAGAATCATCAAATATATGAGATATATGACAAGCATAAAATAGGTGATGAGGTAAGTAAAACAAAAGAAACTAAGGCTGCTGGAAGTGAACAATTAATTCATACTTTTATACAGGGCACAACTCCATCCAAAATCATGATTCCATCAAAGACTCCAAGCAAGAGAATACATAAAAATCACCCTGAAAAACAAACAATTGGTGACATAAATGCAGGTGTTGGAACAAGAAGCATAAGGCAAGAATCCACTTCAACTCATCAACAAGTATCTTTACTTTCTCTGATTGAACCCAAAATATTGAAGAAGAAATTAAAGATGAATACTGGATGAAAGCAATGAATGAAGAACTTAGTCAAATAGAAAATAATAAGACATGGGAATTGGTTCCTAGACCTTTGAATAAGAATGTCATAGGGGCTAAATGGGTTTTCAAAAATAAGATGGATGAAGCAGGTAAAATAACTAGAAATAAGGCTAGATTGGTTTGTAAAGGGTATGCACAGGTAGAAGGAATAGATTATGGAGAAAATTTTGCTCTTGTTGCAAGAATGGAATCCATTAGACTGATTCTAACTTATGCAAGTTCTAAACACATTAAAGTTTACCAAATGGATGTAAAGTTTGCATTTTTGAATGGTGATTTAGAGGAAGAAGTATATATGGAACAACCATATGGTTTGCAGGTACAAGAAGCAGAACAATATGTTTACAGGTTGAAAAAGGCATTGTATGGGCTGAAGCAAGCACCAAGGGCTTGGTATTCCAGACTTGACAATTACTTGAGGCATCAAGGATTTAGGAAAGGTAACATTGATATTAATCTTTACAATAAAGAAGAAAATGATAGCCTGATCATTGTTGAGATATATGTAGATGATATCATTTTTGGTAGTGATGATGATAGGCTCAATAAACAATTTGCTAAAAGTATGCATAAAGAGTTTGAGATGTCCATGCTAGGAGAAATGAAGTTTTTCTTAGGCTTGCAAATTACTCAATTTGATAAAGGTATTTCCATTTCTCAAACCAAGTATATCAATGAAATGCTTAATAAATTTCAGATGGAAGATTCTAAACCAGTTGGCACTCCCATGGTTACTGGCTGTAAATTAAGTAAGTTTGATGATACTGAAGATATTGATCAAATAGTGTACAGATCTATGATTGGTAGTTTTCTTTATGCTACAGCTACAAGACCTGATATTATGCATGCAGTTTGTCAAGTTGACAGGTTTAAGGCTTCACCAAAAACTTCTCATCTACTTGCAGTCAAAAGAATTTTCAGATATCTTAAGGGGACAACAGAGTATGGTTTGTGGTATCCTACAGGTAATCAAATTTATTTATATGCTTTCACTGATGTTGATTGGGCAGGTTGTGTTGATGACAGGAAGAGTACTAGTGGAGCAACATTTTTTCTTGGAGGTTGTCTTGTAAGTTGGTCAAGTAAAAAGCAATCAAGAGTGTCTCTGTCTACTGCTGAAGAAGAATACATAGTAGCTGCAAATTGTTACACTTAGGTTCTATGGATGAAACAGATACTGGAAGATATACATATTCATTATGATGAACCTATACCTATCTTCTGTGATAATACCAGTGCAATCAGTATTTCTAAAAATCCTGTTATGCATTAAAAAACAAAGCACATTCCCATCAAATTTCATTTTCTAAGAGAGCAGGTTATGTTTAATGTTATTAAACTGGAATATGTTGGCACAAAGGATCATATTGTAGGTGTATTTACTATACCTTTACCTAAAATGAAATTTGAAAGTCTCAGGGATCAGTTGGGGGTTTTCCCTCTATAATTTCATTTCATTCTCAAACATTGTAGGGCTTCATAATAAATTATTTTTTTTTCCTTTAAATTGGTTATCAGACTGCACAGGTTTATTGATTATTTTGATAGGGGGAGTTGTTGTTGAAATGATACATCTTTACAGGTGGTTTTCTTTTCTTAGGGGGAGTATGGTTGATTCCTTTGCCATAGATGTCAAAAGGGGGAGAAGAGATTTAAAGTTTGCCATCAATGCTAAAAGGGGAGTTTGTTGGTCAGTTTACACAGGGCTTGGTTTTGTCATTTATGTCAAACTTAAATAAATCATTGAGAAGGTGTCTAAGGTGTCTACCTATGTGAAAGATAAAGCAAATTGTATATGAGTCTCTTGTGTGTTTAGGATGGAATAGAGATAGAGACAAAAGTTATGCCAGCATCTCTGTGAGTACAACAATAGTGTAATAAAAAATGGATAGATGCATTGCATGAAATGAAATTGGACAGTCAACACTTAGCAGAGAACTTGGCAGAGGTTTAAATTTGGCACATATGCAAATGGCTAAAAGTGATACCAAATTGTTGGTTGGTTAGAGGTTTAATATGCGGGCCCAACACCTGTATTAAAAAGGAAAAGTAATCAATGGTCCACATATTTTTGATCAATTACGATGGGATCCAACGATTCAAAATCCATCGCCCAATTGAACAAGCAGACTTTAAATCAATTCTCAAGTTTCAGATGGATGTGACATGGAGGACATGTGGCAACAGATTATTGTATCGCTTTTTGGAGGCCTGTACACGAAGAGCACTTTTTCGTTTTTCTAATAGGCTCTTAGCTATGTGGTATGGTCCTATGGTTTAGCACAAGTGTCTTTCTGAAGCGCTCGAGGGTTATTTTATGATGAAAAGTAAAAAAAAATGTATGTTTATCGAATGGTGCTGGTTAAATATTTAAACTGATCGTGTGGCTACTATTCTTCTTTATGGCTTGGCCAATAATAATCACTGTAAGGTAGTTATTCAGTTGTTGTAACTGAATCTTCGAAGCCTGAGGGTTCTAGTGTACGCTCTGAATGTACAAAGAAGGAGGTGTATATATTTTTAATGCCGAAACGATGATATGTGAGCTGTTGCTATTGGAAATAGAGGAGGAAATTCATTTTATCCCTGTAAATTAACATGAAAAGAGATAAAAATATACAAAGATAGTGAAAAGAAATGATGAATACATAGCAAAGATTAAGGAGAGAAGATATATGCACAGATTGATGAATTAAAGAGGTATAGGTCTAGAGGATTCATGCACAAGAGACTTCTCAAGAAGCAAATTATGTTCACAGGTGCAATTGTTTTAATTTATAAACAAAATGAATGAATAGATCTTAAATAACTTGAATAAGGAAAATATGCAGAGGATAGAATTATTTATTTATTCTCAGATGATATGTGATGAAGGCCCTATTTTTTGAGGGTTTTCTCAAGGAATAGATTCAGATATGAATCTATAGACAGAGATGGAAAACATAGGGGTTGAGTGAGTAAAGGTATTCATGTCCAAAGGTTCTTTAAACAGAAGGTTCATAGGTATGTATGAATGTTAAAGATTATTTATAACAGTTATGGTATTGATTGCTTTGATCAAAGGTGTGTATGAAAGAATGATTTAAATGCTTAATCATTTGACAGAGAAGACAATAAGTTGGTTTGCATATTCTTAGTGACATGAAAGTATTATCAGGGCGGTAGGGAGGAGCAAGGGGAGACTGTAAAAGTCTCATGTACAAGTTGGTGCTTGTACATCTGGGATTTGCAACTTCCATTCAGTAGGTACTGAAGAAACAAAGGTATCAACCTCATATGGGTTGTAGCTCAGATAAAATAAGAATGTAAAGAGAAGTTGGAGCTTGCCTTTCATTCATAAGAAGAAGAGGTTTTTTCCTTTTGGGTTTCCTCATGAAAATCTATGTGTCATTGTCTATTTATATGAGTGCATGTTAATTGATTTAAATGATTTGCATCAAGACATATAGTAAAAGACATAATCTATGTTCATTAAGTAATCTGTTTAAAGAAAAGAAAGAAATTTTATATAATTGATTCNTGTAGCCTGAGAAATTATGGGGTTGGAGCCTCCTTCCAGTTGCAGCTGGAAAACAAAGGAAGTTGTTGCTTCCAATGAATGTAATTCTTAAATACATATAAGAAAAACCATTCGGTGGTTTTCTCCTACTTTGGGTTTCCACGTAAAAAAATTGGTGTACTGTGTATGTGTATGATTGCTCATTTGTTCATTGCTTATTTACTCTGCAACTATTGGATGATCATGATACATTGTTATAACACTTGCATATTGTGGTAAAAAATGATTGAATTGCTCGATTACTGATTCACCCCCCCTCTCAGTAATCCAACAGTTTTCACATCCATTTGGTGTAACTTCCACTTCATCTTGGATGCAAGAGCTATGATTGTTCTGATAGAAGTGTATCTGGCTATAGGAGAAAACGTCTCTTCATAATCAATGCCTTCCTTTTGAGAAAATCCACGAGCTACAAATCTTTCTTTATGTTTTTCAATACTTCCATTTGCAACATGTTTTATCTTATATATCCATTTGGAAGATAACCCATCTTTTTTCTTCGGTTTGGGAACCATTTCCCATACATCATTATTTATAATGGATTGGTATTCTTCTGTCATGGCATCCACCCATTCTTTCTTCTAAATGGCTTCTTCAAATAAAATAGGTTCCTTTTCTATTATATCACACATCATGGCCATATAACTGGAGAATAGAGTAGGTTTCTTGCTTTGTCTCATGGTTCCTTATGGGGTACCATACTTCTCTCCATCTTGAATAAGTTCCCTTTCCCAAGATGGTTTTTTCTTGTGAGAGATCGTCATCTGGGAAGGTTCTTGAGATTCTATCATATTATGATCTTATAGAATCTCATCATCAAGGGTAACCATAACTTCCTTCACTAGTTCTACAACCCTGGGAGCTACATGTTCTTCTTCATATACTTCTTTAAGTTGACATCTCCTTTATTTCTTGAGTGTTTCATCTTCATCAAATGTTACATCTCCGTTGATCTCAATATGATGGTAACCTGATATGTAAATTCTGAAGGCCTTAGAGACCTCACAATATCCAACAAATATTCCTTCATCTTTTGATTTCAAGAAATAAACCCAAGTCTTACGAGAATAATCATCAATAAATGACACATAGTATACATACCCTCTTAGAGAGGTTGATGGCATTGGAACACATACATCTGAGTAGACAAGTAAAAATCTCCTTGTTCTGGTACATAGGGTACATCCTTCATTCTCATTGGAGTTTATTTCATGTGCTTAAGAGCTAAGTATCTTCTCCAGGTATCACAAAACATAATCTTCAATTTATTCTTCAGTCAACTTCGTGGGTGGCTCATCATCTTCAACTGCATGGGCATAATGTCTTTTGTTATTTCTCTTCTTGTATTCTTCCCTTCTAGCAGGACAATTCTTAGCAATGTGTCCCATCTTATCACAATAATAACATTGATAAGAGGAGAAATCTTTTTCTTCTTTTTGACCCTTATGATATTTTTGGAATCTCCTTGGAGGGTGCGATTCTTTATGGAAGTGGGTGAATCTCTTTGGGGAGTGAGATTCCTTATGGAGGTGGGTCTCCTTTTGGAAACGAGACCTTTTATTTTCTCCTTTAGCATGAGCATATAGGGCTTGTTCTTCATCCTTTAATAATACTACTTCTCGATTGACTACTCTTGCTTCTTCTTGAGCACATTCTTCTCAAAGACTGTCAAATTTGAGTTTTTCTTTTGTTGCACAAATGGTTTGGATGAAGGCATCCCAAGGTATTGTGAGACCATTAAAAGTTGTCATGATGAAGTCATCTTCATCCAAGTTGTCTCCAATTAATTCTAGTTGTTCTTTGAAATGAGTAACCCTAGAGAAATAATCTTGAATTGATTCTCCTTTCTGCATCTTTGTATTCTTGAGTTGGGTTCTCAAGTTCATCTTCTGGTTGATGTTTTTTCCTTCATACATTCTAGTTAGGGCATCGAACATATAATTTAGAGTATTATTATAAAATACTTGAGGAATCAAGTGATATTTAATGGAGTCTACAATGATCCTTTTGGCCCTAACCATATCCTTCTTGTACTTTGCTTTGGCTGCATCTTCTTTGGGTTCTGATACATTTTCTTTTATGAATTTTGCAAGTTCATTTTCTTCAAGAATGAGTGCAATCTTGTACTTCTAGGAACAAATGTTTTCCACACCTTCTAACTTGTCAAAAATCTTGGTGCTTGCAGACATATTGACCTTGAGCTCAGAAAATGATTAGAAAATGAAAGTGCTTAGAAAGTGAATATGAACTTAGCAGGAGATGTGCTGGGTTGAGGCGAGTAGGCTGGAGTTGTTTGTTTTCAGAAGATATAAATTTTACCCCTTGAAACTAGACCTGCGAAAATATGGATTGGTACTTCTGGTACTTGTTTTGGTTTCCTAGCTTTCTCGTACCAGCCAAAACTAGGGTTTCACTTTCTGAAGGCTCAGGCCACTGAAAAGGTGCGCTCAAGCTGCCAAATGATGCGCTAGGGTAGGGCACACTTTTCTAGATGTTTTTAGGAAGAAATTCATTTCCAATAAAAATCCCTAATTTTCTTGTACGAAAACAATGATGTTTTTGGTTACCCAGTGAAAGGTACTATATTCAGTTCAACTCTTATACCATGTTAAATATAGATATTTTATTAAGTTATTTTCAATTTACTAGAGAATAAAAACATAACTAGGATCACAGAAAGAAACACAATCACAAGGTACACAACATTTTATCATGGGAAATCCTCATGGGGGAGAAAACCCACTAAAAAATTCCTTAATAATAGATTGCCAATACAATGCCAAGACAAAAGACCAAAACCACCAAGAAAAGACTAGGACTGACCATGCGCCTCTCTCTCCTTCTTATTGAAACTGAAGCTACCTTCAAAATATGTGCACTAGAAGTGAGTGTGAGTGAGTGAACAAATGAGGCGCCCTCCTCACTTATAAATACTAGTTGAGGAGGTGTTAGGGTTATGTCTCTTCATCAAGCAGGACCGACTTCTTCCAATAGTGGTTAAAACCACTTTAATAAACCCTAGGGGTCGACTTCTCAAATACTGTTATCGAACTGATTGGTAAGTGCAGACACAAACATATCTCCCTAACTTCCACAGGAAGCTAGAACAAAACAAGACACAATACACACTTCACCTTAAACTTCATTGTCATATAAACTAGTTTAGAGAGGTACAAGTGACATACCTTTTAAACAACGCTTGATCCTCGCTAGTGTCATCTTTGCAACTCCTTATTTGATTTTATGATATGGTGAACTTGTTTTAAGAAGCAAAAAAAAACAAAGAGACAGAACAAAGATATATATATTCCAATGAATTCTATGTATAAGATCAAGGAGTTATACAATAAAAGTTAAGACAAATTTATAGGGAAGAAATGTATTGTTGCATTGTATTAAATAGAAAGTGGAGAATACAACCCATGCATTGATGTTGCAAGGTCCCCTTTCAATGGTTCTTTTCTACAACACACACACTTTTTCTCCAATGCCTTTGATGAAGAAGATCCACAATCTGACTTAGAGAACTAAAGCAAAGCTCTCCAACATAATCTGTAGTAGAATTCTTCATGCATATGCAAGCCCTTGAAAACCTTAGCCTTTTCCATAAGAGATCTCTCTTTATATAGAGTGAAAGAGATATGGATGAGGGGATTATGATGATCCCTCTAAATTATAGAAGTGAGTAAGATCCAAACCGATCAGAGGCCACCTCATCTTCTAGAAGATTCCCTTCTAGAACATTCGTGGATTTTGACTTTTCCTTTGCTTAAGCATCGTCACACCCCATGTATAGGCAGAATGTGACGATGTTATAGTCCAATTTTAGTTGAGAGTGCGCTAATCAGGCATCGTCACACCCCATGCATACATTAGGGTGCGACGACCTTCGTTGTTATAGTTTTTGAAAGAAGAAAAGCTAGCCACTTCTCTCATGGAGAAAGTCTCTTTTAATATTTTTAGGGAGCATGAGCACATGTTGTCAGTTGATCACTGAGGTGACCAAAATAATGTGTAACATAATGCCCCCCAAATTATGAAAATTTAACTTGTGACAACTATAATACTTTGTAAAATGTGTGTGTCAGAAACAAGGAGTGCATCGATCAGGAACTTGCAAACAATCAAGCATCTGCATAATAATATACCATATTTTGAGGTAGGAATTCCCATACTCAAACTACAAGTGACTCTAATCATAAGTGTCAAGTGAGTCGTGGCCACTAAATATACACTATGGATCCATGTCATCATGATTCAACATAGGCACCAAGAATACATTGTGGATCTATGCTCTAAAAGAAGTCAAATTTTGACATAGCCACGAGACATACACAGTGGATCTATGTGTCAGTACAAACTAATGAATACTTCGTCGCAACCTAGACTAAGATGATGAGGTCCAAGGTCTTCATTTCCATCGTCTCTAATTACAAATCTAGCCATGTGATTATAGGTGTCAAAGTCGAACATGGTAGAAACCACTTGATTATTGGTCATTAATGAAAACCGTTAACAAGTGTGAGGGAAATCACCATTGATGTCAATGAATCACAAGGTACGCTAGTAAAATCCAACGAATGTGAATAAATGAGTTGAACACTTGATGGAATCTTCCAATCAGGGGTCAATGATGTGAAGCCATTGTTGAAAGCGAAGAAACCTTCCATTGAGGCACGCAGGCTCTAAGGTACTAAATGATTTCTAAATCTTGTTCTTGGATAATGAGTTTAAGTCGACAAGAAAAAAATTGTCATAGGAGGGCCTTGATGTATCCCCCATCAATGACACAAAATATGTAACATATTTGAAGTAGATCAGAGTATGAAGTGATTCAGAACTGACTCAGGGAAGGTTGTCATAGTAAAAAATTTATAACTGCAGATGGTCGACTCAATAGAAAGCTTTTCTAGGTTAGACTTCTCTTGAACATATGAATGACACAACAGTTGTCTTGGCAGCATTGGCTCAAGGAGGACCCAACATATGAACTTGTGAATGGTAAAATGAGAGACAAATGGATTTCTCAACCCAGATACACTGATGAATGGGGGTGTCATGTTCAAGAGCGAATATTATTGCCACTAACACAAATACAGAGACACATTACTTTCCCAATTTTTCTCTCACCATAAACATAGGGGTTGAGTGACTGAAGGTATTCATGTCCAAAGGTTATTTAAACATAAGGTTCAGAGGTATGTATGAATGTTAAAGATTAGTTATAACAATGATGGTATTGATTGCTTTGATCAAAGGTGTGTATGAAAGAATGATTTAAATGCTTAATCATTTGACAGAGAAGACAATAAGTTGGTTTGCAAATTCTTAGTGACATAACAATATTATTAGGGTGGTAGGGAGGAGCAAGGGGATACTGTAAAAGTCTCCTGTACAAGTTGGTGCCTGTACATCTGGGAGTTGTAGCTTCCATTTAGTAGGTGCTGAAGAAAGAGAGGTAGCAACCTCATCTGGGTTGTAGCTCATATAAAATAAGAATGTAAAGAGAAGTTGGAGATTTCCTTTCATTCATAAGAAGAAGAGGTTTTTCCCTTTTGGGTTTCCTCATGAAAATCTCTGTGTCATTTTTTATTTATATGAGTGCATGTTAATTGATTTGAATGATTTGCAACAAGACATATAGTAAAAGGCATAATTTGTGTTCATTAAGTAATATGTTTAAAGAAAAGAAAGAAATTTTATATAACTGATTCAACTCCCCCCCCCTCCTCTTAGTTAGGCTATCATGTTCAACAATTGGTATTAGAGAAGGTTACTTCAAGAACTTAGTTTAACCACTGGAAGTTTTGATCAATCATAATGGACAAGAAATATGAATTCACAAAACATGGATTACCCTTATTTGATGGTCATAATTATGCCTTTTGGAGTATGATGATGAAGTTGTTTTTGCAGACCCAAGGAGTAGATATCTGGTAGGCTGTACTAAATGAATATAATGCCCCAACAACCATTCCAATAGATGCTACATGTAAGAGACTCTATGAGAGTAATTCCAAAGCTATGTATGCAATACTAGGAGGTTTACCAGGGTCAAAATTTGTTAAAGTTATACATTGTACATCAGCAAAAGAAATATGGGATAAATTGAAAAAAGTATATGAAGGAGACACCAAGGTAAAGAGTGCTAAGCTACAATCATATAGAAGTCAATTTGAAAGTCTGAAAATGGAAGAATCTTAAGATATAGCTACCTACTTTCTTYGTATTGATGAAGTAGTTAACACCATGAGAGGTCTAGGAGAAACAATTAAAAATAATATTATTGTGCAAAAGGTACTTAGATCACTTCCTACAAGATTTGATTCAAAGATATATGCATTAGAAGAAAGAACATATCTTGATGCTTTAGAAATGGATCAATTACATGGAATACTAACAACATATGATATGAGAACCTCTGGTGAGAATTCTTTCAAGAAAGAAGCAACTTTCAAGGTAGCAAAGAAAGATAAGAAAAATATTGAAGCAAAAATCAACAGTCATGAGGAGTCAGAAGGTGATGTGGAAGAAACAAATTCTGTTAAAAATCTGAAAAGAGGTACTGGCAAGTATAAAGGTAAGGTTCCTCTGAAATGTTTTGGTTGTGGTAGAATATGACATTTTTCTTCTAAGTGTCCTTACAATAAACATTCTAATAATGAAAAAGATAGTGATAGAAAACCTAAGGAATTCAGGAATAGACATAAGAAGTTTTTTCAAAGAAATACTTACAAAAAGAAAATCCTGTATATAAAAGATGACAGTGATATTTCAGAATTTGATGAGAGTGATGATAGTTCAAATGTACAACTTTTTATGGCTATAGAAAATCAGGATGATTAGTTTGGTGAAGAAGAAGAAGGTGAAGTTGATCTAGAAGCTGAATTGGTGAGTGCTTTAAGTGAATTAAGAAAAGTGAGAAGAGAATGCAAGCATTTTAAAAGAGAAATTGAGAATCTAGAATTTGAATTACATAAATCAAATGGTTTGATTGAGAGCACTGAAATCATGTTAGTTGACTTAAAGCTTAAAATAGAAGAGGATAGAGTGACTGAAGAAGCTCTAACTAAAATGATTGCAAAAAAAGATAAGGAAAATGAATGTTTAAAAATTGAAGTAGTCTCATTAAGAAAGAAAGTACAAGAAAATAACATGAATCATAGTTCTCAAGTGTTGGATCAAATTATTTGTAGTCAAATATCAACATATGATAAGACTGGAATTGGTTATAAATATGCAGTAACTAATGGATGCTCTAGTTCAAGTGTTGAGAAAGCAGGTACAAAGGATAATCATGAGAAAATTACTAGAAAGAAGATGGAATCAGAAAGGCAAGAAGAGAATCATGCTTCAACAATGCATAGAAGAAGTTATGGAAGACATCAAAACAAGTTTGAAGTCTATTGTTTCTTTTTTTATAAGTATGGACATAAGGCTGCATTTTGCAATAGTTTTTCAAGAAAGATAAATGCACATAACAATCATGAAAGGTCTAATTTTGAATATGGAAGAGGACATAGTAAAACTAGTCAAAACAATATAAACTACTCTTACAATAGATTTGACACTTTAAGATATGAAACTGAATGTTATAAGTGTAACAAATTTGGGCATGTGTCAAGAAATTGTCCTATGAGTTTTTAGAAATTTAATGAACCTACTTACACAGATCTGAAAACCAAATATTAGAAAAAGAAAAGTGAAAATTTGAACACTGAAAAATGCACTATAGCTCTACAAGCATAACATAAAGTAAAATGGGTTGTGGATAGTGGATGTTCAAAGCATATGACAGTTAGAAAACAAATCTTTGTTGAATTATATGAAGGAAAAGAAGGTACAATCACCTTTGGAAATGATCAATCATCTAGGATAGTTGGAAGAGGAACTCTATGTCTAAACAACAGGAAAATCATGGCTGAAAGTGTCTTATTGGTTGAGGAAATGGAACATAACTTATTGAGTGTAATTCAAACTTGTTATAAAGGTCATTTTATGATTTTTGATTCAATAGGATGTCAAATCAGGGATATAAAATCAAATAAACTAGTTGGAACAACCACAAGAACTTCAAGCAACATTTACATACTAGATGAAGAAAAGGAAAATTGTTATCTTGGGAGTGAAGATGAAAGTTGGTTGTGGCACAAAAGACTTGGACACATTAACTTTGAAAATTTGATTCAATTGAATAAAAAGGAAGCAACAAGAGATTTACCTGTCATAAAGAATCTTTCAAGTTCTGTTTGCAAGCAATGTCAACATGGTAATCAAACTAGAGTTAAATTCAAAACCAAAGAACATTCAACAACTAAACCTTTGGAAATAATACATGCTGATGTCTGTGGACCTATGAGAACAACAAGATTAAAAGGAGAAAGATATTTTCTACTGTTTGTGGATGACTTTACTAGAATGACATGGATGTTTTATTGAAAAAGAAATCTAAAACTTTTATCTATTTTCAAACCTTTAAGGAGTCAACTGAAAATGAATGTGACATGAAAATAAAATGTTTAAGATCAGATAATGGAGGAGAATTTGTGTCTAAATGATTCAATAGGTACTGTGATGAAAATGGATAAGAAGACATTTTTCTGTTACTGAAACACCTCAACAAAATGGAGTGGTTGAAAGGAAAAATAGGACTGTTATGGAGATGGCTAGAACTATGCTCAATGAATCTAAACTAAGTAATATACTATGGCCTCAAGTTGTTCATACTGTTTTTCACATTTTGAATAAAATCTTTCTGAGAAACAATCATTTTAAGACACCCTATCAGTTATGGAAAGGCAGACCAACTAGTGTTAAACATTTCAGAATTTTTGGCAATAAATGTTATATCAAAAGAGTTGTCAAGCATTTGGGAAAGTTGGATTCTAGAACAGATGAAGGTATTTTGGTTGGGTATTCCTGTTCAAGGAAAGCTTATAAATGTTACAACTTCAGATTGAACAAAACAGTTGAAGCCATAGATGTGAAATTTGATGAGTCCTCATTTTTAAAGTCCAAATCTAAACAAAAGATTCATCAAATATATGAGATATATGACAAGCATAAAATAGGTGATGAGTTAAGTAAAACAGAAGAAACTAAGGCTGCTGACAGTGAACAATTAATTCATACTTTAATACAGGGCACAACTCCATCCAAAATCATGATTCCATCAAAGACTCCAAGCAAGAGAATACAAAAAAATCACCCTAAAAAACAAGTAATTGGTGACATAAATGCAGGTGTTGGAACAAGAAGCAGAAGGCAAGAATCCACTTCAACTCATCAACAAGTATCTTTACTTTCTCTGATTGAACCCAAAATATTGAAGAAGAAATTAAAGATGAATACTGGATGAAAGCAATGAATGAAGAACTTAGTCAAATAGAAAAGAATAAGACATGGGAATTGGTTCCTAGACCTTTGAATAAGAATGTCATAGGGGCTAAATGGGTTTTCAAAAATAAGATGGATGAAGTAGGTAAAATAACTAGAAATAAGGCTAGATTGGTTTGTAAAGGGTATGCACAGGTAGAAGGAATAGATTATGGAGAAAATTTTGCTCCTGTTGCAAGAATGGAATCCATTAGATCGATTCTAACTTATGCCAGTTCTAAACACATTAAAGTTTACCAAATGGATGTAAAGTTTGCATTTTTGAATGATGATTTAGAGGAAGAAGTATATATGGAACAACCATATGGTTTGTAGGTACAAGAAGAAGAACAATATGTTTACAGGTTGAAAAAGGCATTGTATGGGATGAAGCAAGCACCAAGGGCTTGGTATTCCAGACTTGACAATTACTTGAGGCATGAAGGATTCAGGAAAGGTAACATTGATAGTAATCTTTACATTAAAGAAGAAAATGATAGCCTGATCATTGTTGAGATATATGTAGATGATATCATTTTTGGTAGTGATGATGATAGGCTCAATAAACAATTTGCTAAAAGTATGCATAAAGAGTTTGAGATGTCCATGCTAGGAGAAATGAAGTTTTTCTTTGGCTTGCAAATTACTCAATCTGATAAAGGTATTTCCATTTCTCAAACCAAGTATATCAATGAAATGCTTAAGAAATTTCAGATGGAAGATTCTAAACCAGTTGGCACTCCCATGGTTACTGGCTATAAATTAAGTAAGTTTGATGATACTGAAGATATTGATCAGATAGTGTACAGTTCTATGATTGGTAGTTTTCTTTATGCTACAACTACAAGACTTGATATTATGCATGCAGTTTGTCAAGTTGACAGGTTTAAGGCTTCACCAAAAATTTCTCATCTACTTGCAGTCAAAAGAATTTTCAGATATCTTAAGGGGACAACAGAGTATGGTTTGTGGTATCCTACAGGTAATCAACTTTATTTATATGCTTTCACTGATGTTGATTGTGCAGGTTGTGTTGATGACAGGAAGAGTACTAGTGGAGCAACATTTTTTCTTGGAGGTTGTCTTGTAAGTTGGTCAAGTAAAAAGCAATAAAGAGTGTCTCTGTCTACTGTTGAAGAAGAATACATAGTAGCTGCAAATTGTTGCACTTAGGTTCTATGGATGAAACAGATACTGGAAGATATACATATTCATTATGATGAACCTATACCTATCTTCTGTGATAATACCAGTGCAATCAATATTTCTAAAAATCCTGTTATGCATTAAAAAACAAAGCACATTCCCATCAAATTTCATTTTCTAAGAGAGCAGGTTATGTTTAATGTTATTAAACTAGAATATGTTGGCACAAAGGATCAGATTGCAGGTGTATTTACTAAACCTTTACCTAAAATGAAATTTGAAAGTCTCAGGGATCAGTTGGGGGTTTGCCCTTTGTAATTTCATTTTATTCTCAAAGATTGTAGGGCTTCGTAATAAATTATTTTTTTTCCTTTAAATTGGTTATCAGACTGCACAGGTTTATTGATTATTTTGATAGGGGGAGTTGTTGTTGAAATGATACATCTTTACAGGTGGTTTTCTTTTCTTAGGGGGAGTATGGTTGATTCCTTTGCCATAGATGTCAAAAGGGGGAGAAGAGATTTAAATTTTGCCATCAATGCTAAAAGGGGAGTTTGTTGGTTAATTTACACAGGGCTTGGTTTTTTCATTTATGTCAAACTTAAATAAATCATTGAGAAGGTGTCTAAGGTGTCTACCTATGTGAAAGATAAAGGAAATTGTATATGAGTCTCTTGTGTGTTTATGATGGAATAGAGATAGAGGCAAAAGTTATGCCAGCATCTCTGTGAGTACAACAATAGTGTAATAAAAAATGGATAGATGCATTGCATGAAATGAAATTGGATAGTCAACACTTAGCAGAGAACTTGGCAGAGGGTTAAATTTGGAACATATGCAAATGGCTAAAAGTGATGCCAAATTGTTGGTTGGTTAGAGGTTTAATATGCGGGCCCGACACCTGTATTAAAAAGGAAAAGTAATCAATGGTCCAGATATTTTTGATCAATTACGATGGGATCCAACAATTCACAATCCATCGCCCAATTGAACAAGCGGACTTTAAATCAATTCTCAAGTTTTCGATGGATGTGACATGGAGGACATGTGGCAACATATTATTGCATCGCTTTTTGGAGGCCTATACATGAAGAGCACTTTTTCATTTTTTTGATAGGCGCTTATCTATGTTGTATGGTCCTATGGTTTAGCACAAGTGTCTTTTTGAAGCGCTCGAGGGTTATTCTATGATGAAAAGTAAAAAAAAATGTATGTTCATCGAATGGTGTTGGTTAAATATTTAAATTGATCGTGTGGCTACTATTCTTCTTTATGACTTGGCCAATAATAATCACTGTAAGGTAGTTATTCAGTTGTTGTAACTGAATCTTCGAAGCCTGAGGGTTCTAGTGTACGCTCTGAATGTACAAATAAGGAGGTGTATATATTTGTAATGCCGAAATGATGATATGTGAGCTGTTGCTATTGGAAATAGAGGAGGAAATTCATTTTATCTTTGTAAATTAACATGAAAAGAAATAAAAATATACAGAGATAGTGAAAAGAAATGATGAAGACAGAGCAAAGATTAAGGAGAGAAGACATATGCACAGATTGATGAATTAAAGAGGTATAGGTCTAGAGGATTCATGCACAAGAGACTTCTCAAGAAACAAATTATGTTCACAGGTGCAATTGTTTTAATTTATAAACAAAATGAATGAATAGATCTTAAATAACTTGAATAAGAAAAATACGCAGAGGATAGAATTATTTATTTATTCTCAGATGATATGTGACGAAGGCCCTATTTTTTGAGGGTTTGCTCAAAGAATAGATTCAGATATGAATCTATAGACAGAGATGGAAAACATAGGGGTTGAGTGACTAAAGGTATTCATGTCCAAAGGTTCTTTAAACAGAAGGTTCATAGGTATGTATGAATGTTAAAGATTAGTTATAACAGTTATGGTATTGATTGCTTTGATCAAAGGTGTGTATGAAAGAATGATTTAAATTCTTAATCATTTGACAGAGAAGACAATAAGTTGGTTTGCATATTCTTAGTGACATGACAGTATTATCAGGGTGGTAGGGAGGAGCAAGGGGAGACTGTAAAAGTCTCATGTACAAGTTGGTGCTTGTACATCTGGGAGTTGCAACTTCCATTCAGTAGGTGCTGAAGAAACAAAGGTATCAACCTCATATGGGTTGTAGCTCAGATAAAATAAGAATGTAAAGAGAATTTGGAGCTTGCCTTTCATTCATAAGAAGAAGAGGTTTTTTCCTTTTGGGTTTCCTCATGAAAATCTATGTGTCATTGTCTATTTATATGAGTGCATGTTAATTGATTTGAATGATTTGCAGCAAGACATATAGTAAAAGGCATAATCTCTATTCATTAAGTAATCTGTTTAAAGAAAAGAAAGAAATTTTATATAACCGATTCACCCCCCCCCTATCAATTAGGCTATCCTATTCAACAGTTGTAGCCTGAGAAATTATGGGGTTGGAGCCTCCTTCCAGTTGCAGCTGGAAAACAAAGGAATTTGGTGCTTCCAATGAATGTAATTCTTAAATACATATAAGAAAAACCATTCTGTGGTTTTCTCCTGCTTTGGGTTTCCACGTAAAAACATTGGTGTACTGTGTATGTGTATGATTTCTCATTTGTTCATTGCTTATTTACTCTGCAGCTATTGGATGATAATGATACATTGTTATAACACTTGCATATTGTGGTAAAAAATGATTGAATTGCTCTATTACTGATTCACCCCCCCTCTCAGTAATCCAACAGTTTTCACATCCATTTGGTGTAACTTCCACTTCATCTTGGATGCAAGAGCTATGATTGTTCTGATAGAAGTGTATCTGACTACAAGAGAAAACGTCTCTTCATAATCAATGCCTTCCTTTTGAGAAAATCCACGAGCTAAAAATCTTTCTTTATGTTTTTCAATACTTCCATTTTCAACATGTTTTATCTTGTATATCCATTTGGAAGATAACCCATCTTTTTTCTTCGGTTTGGGAACCATTTCCCATACATCATTATTTATAATGGATTGGTATTCTTCTATCATGGCATCCACCCATTCTTTCTTCTGAATGGCTTCTTCAAATAAAATAGGTTCCTTTTCTATGATATCACACATCATGGCCATATAACTGGAGAATGGATTAGGTTTCCTGCTTTGTCTCATGGTTCCTTATGGGGCACCATACTTCTCTCCATCTTGAATAAGTTCCCTTTCCCAAGCTGGCTTTCTCTTGTGAGAGATCGTCATCTAGGGAGGTTCTTGAGATTCTATCATATTATGATCTTCTAGAATCTCATCATCAGGGGTAACCATAACTTCCTTCACTGGTTCTACAACCCTGGGAGCTACATGTTCTTCTTCATATACTTCTTTAAGATGACATCTCCTTTATTTCTTGAGTGTTGCATCTTCATCAAATGTTACATTTCTGTTGATCTCAATATGATGGTAACCTGGTATGTAAATTCTGAAGGCCTTAGAGACCTCACAATATCCAACAAATATTCCTTCATCTTTTGATTTCAAGAAATAAACCCAAGTCTTACGAGAATAATAATCAATAAATGACACATAGTATACATACCCTCTTAGAGAGGTTGATGGCATTGGAACACATACATCTGAGTGGACAAGTACAAATCTCCTTCTTCTGGTACATAGGGTACATCCTTCATTCTCATTGGAGTTTATTTCATGTGCTTAAGAGCTAAGTATCTTCTCCAGGTATCACAAAACATAATCTTCAATTTATTCTTTAGTCAACTTCGTGGGTGGCTCATCATCTTCAACTGCATGGGAATAATGTCTTTTGTTATTTATCTTCTTGTATTCTTCCCTTCTGGTAGGACAATTCTTAGCAATGTGTCCCATCTTATCACAATAATAACATTGATAAGAGGAGAAATCTTTTTCTTCTTTTTGACCCTTATGATATTTTTGGAATCTCCTTGGAGGGTGCGATTCTTTATGGAAGTGGGTGAATCTCTTTGGGGAGTGAGATTCCTTATGGAGGTGGGTCTCCTTTTGGAAACGAGACCTTTTATTTTCTCCTTTAACATGAGCATCTAGGGCTTGTTCTTCATCCTTCAATAATACTGCTTCTCGATTGACTACTCTTGCTTCTTCTTGAGCACATTCTTCCCAAAGACTGTCAAATTTGAGTTTTTATTTTGTTGCACAAATGGTTTGGATGAAGGCATCCCAAGGTATTGTGAGACCATTAAGAGTTGTCATGATGAAGTCATCTTCATCCAAGTTGTCTCCAATTAATTCTAGTTGTTCTTTGAAATGAGTAACCCTAGAGAAATAATCTTGAATTGATTCTCCTTTTTGCATCTTTGTATTATTGAGTTGGGTTCTCAAGTTCATCTTCTGGTTGATGTTCTTTCCTTCATACATTCTAGTTAGGGCATCGAACATATAATTTGGAGTATTCTTATAAAATACTTGAGGAATCAAGTGATATTTAATGGAGTCTACAATGATCCTTTTGGCCCTAACCATATCCTTCTTGTACTTTTCTTTGGCTACATCTTCTTTGGGTTCTGATACATTTTATTTTATGAATTTTGCAAGTTCATTTTCTTCAAGAATGAGTGAAATCATGTACTTCTAGGAACAAACGTTTTCCACACCTTCTAACTTGTCAAAAAGCCTGGTGCTTGCAGACATCTTGACCTTGAGCTCAGAAAATGATTAGAAAATGAAAGTGCTTAGAAAGTGAATCTAAACTTACCAGGAGATGTGCTGGGTTGAGGCGAGTAGGCTGGAGTTGTTTGTTTTCAGAAGATATAAATTTTACCCCTTGAAACTAGACCTGCGCAAATATGGATTGGTACTTCTAGTACTTGTTTTGGTTTCCTGGCTTTCTCATACCAGCCAAAACTAGGGTTTCACTTTTCGAAGGCTCAGGCCACTGAAAAGGTGTGCTCAAATGCCAAATGATGCATTAGGGTAGGGCACACTTTTGTAGATGTTTTTAGGAAGAAATTCATTTCCAATAAAAATCCCTAATTTTCTTGTACTAAAACAATGATGTTTTTGGTTACCCAGTGAAAGGTTCTATATTCAATTCAACTCTTATACCATGTTAAATTTAGATATTTTATTAAGTTATTTTCAATTTACTAGAGCATAAAAACATAACTAGGATCACATAAAGAAACACAATCACAAGGTACACAACATTTTATCATGGGAAATCCTCGTGGGGGAGAAAACCCACTAAAAAATTTCTTAATAATATATTGCCAATACAATGCCAAGACAAAAGACCAAAACCACCAAGAAAAGACTAGGAATGACCATGCACCTCTCTCTCCTTCTTATTGAAACTAAAGCTACCTTCAAAATATGCGCACTAGAAGTGAGTGTGAGTGAGTGAACAAATGAGGCGCCCTCCTCACTTATAAATACTAGTTGAGGAGGTGTTAGGGTTATGTCTCTTCATCAAGCAGGACCGACTTCTTCCAATAGTGGTTAAAACCACTTTAATAAACCCTAGGGGCCGACTTCTCAAATACTGTTATCAAACTGATCGGTAAGTGCAGACACAAACATATCTCCCTAACTTCCACAGGAAGCTAGAACAAAACAAGACACAATACACACTTCACCTTAAACTTCAATGTCATATAAACTAGTTTAGAGAGGTACAAGTGACATATCTTTTAAACGATGCTTGATCCTCGCTAGTGTCATCTTTGCAACTCCTTCTTTGAGTTTACGATATGGTGAACTTGTTTTAAGAAGCACAAACCAACAAAGAGACAGAACAAAGATATATATATATATATATATATATATATATATATATATATTCCAATGAATTCTATGTATAAGATCAAGGAGTTATACAACAAAAGTTAAGACACCTTTGTAGAGAAGAAATGTATTACTGCATTATATTAAATGGAAAGTGGAGAATACAACCCATGCATTGATGTTGCAAGGTCCCCTTTCAATGGTTCTTTGCTACAACACACACAATTTTTCTCCAATGCCTTTGATGAAGAAGATCCACAATCTGACTTAGAGAACTAAAGCAAAGCTCTCCAACATAATTTATAGTAGAATTCTTCATGCATATGCAAGCCCTTGCAAACCTTAGCCTTTTCCATAAGAGATCTCTCTTTATATAGAGTGAAAGAGATATGGATGAGGGGATTATGATGATCCCTCTAAATTAGAGAAGCGAGTAAGATCCAAACCGATCAGAGGCCACCTCATCTTCTAGAAGATTCCCTTCTAGAACATTCATGGATTTTGACTTTTCCTTTGCTTAAGCATCGTCACACCCCATGTATAGGCAGAATGTGACGATGTTATAGTCCAATTTTAGTTGAGAGTGCACTAATCAGGCATCGTCACACCCCATGTATACATCAGGGTGCAACGACCTTCCTTGTTATAGTTTTTGAAAGAGGAAAAGCTAGCCACTTCTCTCATGGAGAAAGTCTCTTTTAATATTTTCAGGGAGCATGAGCACATGTTGTCAGTTGATCACTGAGGTGACCAAAATAATGTGTAACATAATGCCCCCCAAAGCATCAAAATTGAACTTGTGAATACTGCAATACTTTGTAGAATGTGTGTGTCGGAAACAAGGAGTGCATAGATCAGGAACTTGCAAACAATCAAGCATCTGCATAATAATATACCATATTTTGAGGTAGGAATTCCCATACTCAAACTACAAGTGACTCTAATCATAAGTGTCAAGTAAGTCATGCCCATTAAATATACACTATGGATCCATGTCATCATGATTCAACATAGGCACCAAGAATACACTGTGGATCTATAATCTAAAAGAAGTCAAATTCGGACATAGCCACGAGACATACACAATGGATCTATGTGTCAGTACAAACTAATGAATACTCCGTCGCAACCTAGACTAAGATGATGAGGTCAAGGGTCTTCATTTCCATCGTCTCTAAGTACAAATCTAGCCATGTGATTATAGGTGTCGAAGTCGAACATGGTAGAAACCACTTGATTATTGGTCATTAATGAAAACCGTTAACAAGTGCGAGGGAAATCACCATTGATGTCAATGACTCGCAAGGTACTCTAGTAAAATCCAACGAATGTGAATAAATGAGTTGAAGTTGAACACTCGATGGAATCTTCCAATCAGGGGTCAATGATGTGAAGCCATTGTTGAAAGCGAAGAAACCTTCCATTGAGGCATGTAGGCTCTAAGGTACTAAATGATTTCTAAATCTTGTTCTTGGATAATGAGTTTAAGTCGACAAGAAAAAAATTGTCATAGGAGGGCCTTGATGTATCCCCCATCAATGACACAAAATATGTAACATATTTGAAGTAGATCAGAGTATGAAGTGATTCAGAACTAACTCAGGAAAGGCTGTCATAGAAAAAAACTTATAACTACAGATGGTCGACTCAATAGAAGGATTGTCTAGGTTAGACTTCTCTTGAACATATGAATGACACAACAATTGTCTTGGCAGCATTGGCTCAAGGAGGACCCGACATATGAACTTGTGAATGGTAAAACGAGAGACAAATGGATTTCTCAACCCAGATACACTGATGAAGGGGGGTGTCATGTTCAAGAGTGAATATTACTGCCACTAACACAAATACAGAGACACATTTCTTTCCCAATTTTCCCTCACCATTTCTGGCAAGTACCTCTTTATGTTTACTCAAGATTGAGGAGGATACATATGCTTGTAAGTGAAATCTCATCCTTTGGACGAGTCCCTGGAATCATGTTTAATGAACCATAAGGAGTGGTTTGATCCCATATGGGTCCTTCGATGTTTGTTTAATGAGTCCAAAAAAAAAAAACTCAAGGGTTTTTCGTTTTTAGAGAGTCTGAAATACACTTAAAGAAAACTCCATAAGGTCCTTTTTCTTAATTTAGTCTGACGAGACCGAAAAAGAGATAACCTACCACTCATCAGATGTTTTCTTCAAATACTTTTACAAGCATGAAAAGAACAAGGTCGCTCGACCATATTTTCATGTTTAGGGAGATTGAAAAGAGCTTAAAGGATACTCCATAAGTTTTGGTTTTCGCATTACCAATGCGAGTTCGAAAAAATGACAAAATATTAATCAATTACATTCTCATGGCTTCATGAGCATGAGAAAGAATTAAGACTGTGATCAGAGTTTTTCCTGAAAAAACCCTAAAAAGATCTATACATAAGAGATATATGCAAAAACAAATAAAAAAGGGTGGACCCCTATTCAAACGTCTCGTCCCTAAAAACATTAACACTTCGCAACATTGGTTAGACTGTTCAAACGTCTCATCCCTAGACCTCTTAATCTGCAAAAAACAAAATTTTGCAATGTTGGTTAGACTTTAGGGCATGGATAAAATATAAAAATAATATAATTTTGCAATTAAAAGTGGTAAAAAACAATAAAATAGGCCCAAAACACCATTTTACCATTTCATTTGCAAATTTACCCAAATAGTGCTCTAAAACCCTTTTTCTCCCTGAATTTCAACTGTTGATTGCGGAGCATGTGGTGGATCATTTTGCGAATCGTCTTCGTCAAATATGTAATCTTCTTCTTCTTTATCCTTTCATGGTTTCAAATTTTGTTTTCATTAGTCAAAATTGGATCTTAGGTCGATATTTTGGGGCTACCTGCGCGTTGAGATCATCGTAGGTCCACTGTATCATGAAATGCGATGATCTTGCATCATCGAAGGAGACCCCATAGGCAGGGTGCAACGATGTCGCTCTGCGTGAAAACTCAAGCTTGCGACGACCATAATCTAAAATTTGAAAAGACAAACTAAACTAGCAAAAACCCTAGGAATGAAATTTTTATGTTTCTAATCTTCTTTTAATGTTCCTTGGTAAGATTTCCTTGATCAAGATGCTTGAGTGGCATGAGCGAGAGCATGAGGAAGAGGATTATTTTTTTAGGAATGACCTGGGCAAAATTATGGCTCTAAGGCAATGTGGGTTACTCAATTTTTTCAGGATCCAGGGCATGAGAGCCCAGTTGAGGTTGCTAGAGTATTTGGTTCACATGTGGGATGTGAACGAACATGCCTTTCATGTGGGTGTTTATACACTCACAATAGATATAGAGGATATCTATTTTCTAACAAGGTTGTCTTGCCGTGGTTCATGGGTATCTCTCACAGATAGCAAGGGTGGAGGTGAACCTATGGATTACTATGTTCGCCACCATTGTGTGCTAGGTACCGAAAAACACAGTGGCAAGGTAGCCATCAGAGATGTTCGGGATTTACCGTTGCGTACCATACTTTACACCATTACCTGCATGGTAGGGAGTGAATATATCCATATGGATTTGCAAATCCATTTTGAGTATGTGATAGAGTGCATGGAACCCAGGGTCTTCAACTGGTGTGAGGGTGTCCTGAAAAACATGAAAAAACAACTCACAAAGTTTCGAAATAGTCGATTGAAGCAGTTTGGATACGAGTCCATTTTGGTGTCCTTCTTTCTGGAGAGATTTCATGTCCTACATTTGTAGGTGGAGTGGGGTATACCCGCTCCACAAGATCCATGGATGAAGAGGTGGGTGGATCTTATGGATCGACACAGTCGTGTCCCCATCGTCAGGTATGACGATTATTTCTTCCAATGGCTAAGGAATCAACTACTCATGGTGGAAGACTATGCATATGTCGGGACAGATTTTCATGGGGATCCAGATCTATCTCTTCCCAAGGGATCCCAGTGGGGGGACATAGGTAAGAAGGAAATTTTTGTTTATATAATGTTTTTGATATTTTATTCATATAAAATGTTTTTTTTTGTGTCATCAATCCAAGACTAATCAAGTGATCTCAATAATGCAGATGTGGGGCCTTATTGTCCTCTAGGATATTCTCCCATATAGAGGTGAGGAGAGAGAGGTGTTTTAGTAGGGGTAGCTGCCACGGATCTCGAGGCTATTGAACAGAACCTAGAGGGACTAACCATGAATGTCCCTGATGCCATGATGGATGAACTTCCTAGGCACTATCAATGCCACACAGTGGGCATATGTACATCTATCGGTCGACTGCTCCATAAAGTGGCACGAGCAATCGCTTATTACAGTGAGAAACATCCTTGATGATTTTTGTACATGAAGCCATGAGCTTAACTTTTTGATATTTTGGTCTTTGGACAAACACTTTTTTGTAAATTTTACCATTAAATATAAAGTTCCCATTGACTTACTTGTTTTTGTAAAAAGTGTGATTGGGTTTATAAATGTCTCAAATGTCTATCTAACACATAATTAGCCAATGCATCTGTCAATTTATTTAGACATCTAGGAATATGTTGATATTCAATGTTATCAAAATGTCTTTCCAAGAGGTGAATTCGTAAATATACCCTTAACAAAGTAGAACTTCAGATGGAATAAATGTTATTCAACTGTAGTAGTACTAACTAGGAATCAAGTCATACAATAAGATGACGTATGAAAAGTGAAATGACATTAGTTATCAATTCAATAACTGCATTGTATTCCACAATATTATTAGTTGCATGACCAAGGCAAACACCATGTAGACTGATCAATTCATCCGTAGGTGCATAGATTTCCCAAGTAGCAGACGCTAAGTTTTGAGTACTGCGACTAGCACCATCAACAAAACCAGTATAGGGTAGTGAAGACACCGACATCTAGAAACCAAGAACAATTCAAGGTAAGCAGTTGAAAGGCAGAACCAAAAACGAAAAAGAACACAAGAGTATGATACACTAAAAATACACAACACTCATGCAAAAATGGTTTAAGAATAGTACTTCTTCAAGTAAAGCCCAGTTCTGGCTTCACTCAAAGGAATTTCATCATAATCTACCAGCTCATAAGGCCCTTTCTCCAACACTCGTTTCACAATATAAGGGGCACACCACATAGGCTCGAATTTTACAGCCCCTAGTAAGTCACGATCTTGTTCGTAAGGAAGAACCAAATCACCCTCGAAAAATACACATGGTTTGACATGCTTGTCATATTGCTTTGAAACGCTTTTTTTGAGATTCAATGACTAAGGAAGCATCACGACAGGTCTCGTCTAATTGCATCAAATACAAGAGACGTTCCTCTTCAGTTGAGGTGTTAGGGAGAAGTTCGACAACTAGTTTCAAAGATGGGATTTCACATTCAATCGAAAAAATTGTTTTAATACCATATACTAATTGGAAAGGTGTGAACCCTGTGGAAGACTTAAAGGATGTCCGATAGGCCCATAATGCCGAGAAAAACATCGTTTTCCAACTTGACTTGTGAATTCCTACCATTCGTTGAAGAATAGTAGTGAGAAATTTGTTGATTGCTTAAACTTGGCCATTGGCCTGCGGATAATAAGGTGTTGAGTTTTCATGTCGAAGACCCAACTTCTTGGTAAGTTTAGACATCATGAAATTGTGAAAATGACTACCATGGTCAGTGACAATGGCTTGAGGGACACCAAATATAGTAACGATATGATTGAATATGAATAATGTTGCAGTTGTCCCGGTATTATCAAATGTAGGCATCGCCTCGGCCCACTTAATGAAATAATCCACGACTACGATGATGTATCCATGCCCCTCGACCGAGTGAGGGTTACATGTCATGAAGTTAATGACCCATTTAGCGAATGGACCAACAAAATCTATAGGGTGAAGAGGATCAAGATGAGATCGGATATTATTGTTGTAGGTTTGACAAACGTGGCATTTCTGGACGACAATAATACAATACTTAAACAATGAAGGCCATAAAGAGCCAACTAGTAATATATTTTGGGCAGTGGTATACCCAGACATATGACCGCCACATGCTCTAGAATGACAGTCATTCAAATCTTTCTCAGCTTCATCATATTTGATACATTATTGAAATATGGAATCAATACCATGGTGGTAAAGGGTATCACCAAGGATAATGTATTGACGGGCTTGATACCATATACGACGACGATCTATACTAGAAATATCAGGCTAGAAAGTTTGGGTTTGGAGATAAATGATAATGTCTCCATACCAGATGTCGTCAGAACAGATCAGAAAGAGAGATTCATCGAGTAAGGAATATTCTGCCACATTTTCTGTTTCAGTAGGGGGAAGGTCACATATCAATTGGGAAAAAACCAAAGACTTATTTGACTTGGCACGTTCAAACTCCAAATCGAAATCTTGGAAAATAACTATCCATTTAGAGTATTTCCCCCCAACAATGGTCGAGTAAGGATGTGTTGCATGGGGTTGCAATTGAAAATGACTGTGGTTTTGTGTAATAAGATGTAGTGACAAAAACGCTGAACAACTTGAACAACTGCCATGGCCAGTTTCTCCACATGTAGGTATTTGGTTTCAGTGGTCGTGAGACTCCAACTCAAATAGTAAATAATATGTTCATCATGCGAATCATCCTCTTGGACTAGAACCATAGCGATGGTAGCCTCCGAAGCAGCTAAGTACAAGAAATAATCTCGACTATAATCGGGTGGAAATAAAAATGGTGTACGGGTCAAGGAAAGTTTCAAAGCTTCAAATGATTTGTTGGAAGTTTCATCCCATACAAAATCATAACCTTTTTTAAAAGTCGAGTAAATCCTTTCGTTAATTCAGCATAATTGGGAATGAATCGATGTAAAAAGTTTGCCTTCCCTTGCAAACTTTGGAGTTGGTGTAGTGTGGAATGAGGAGGTAAATTGAGGATAGCCTCAACCTTCAAAGGGTTCACTCTAATCCCATGTATAGACACAATAAAACCAAGAAGTCATTTAGACTCCACACAAAAAACACATTTGTGTGGATTCAGTCGTATGCGATAATAACGACAGTGTAAGAAAATGGCCCGTATATGTGTCGGGTGATATTGACAACGCATAGAATGCATCGATAGATCGTCTAGGCAGGGTTGTACACTGTGCTTAATGTCATGAAACGAATAAGACACAGCCTATTTAAAAGTCGTGCCAACATTTTTTAAACCAAAAGGTAGTTTCCGGTATGCTAAGGTTTCCCAAGGGAAAATAAAAGCAGTCTTATGTTGATACGCAAGTAAAATATTGATTTGATTATAGCTAGAGAAACCATCCATCAAGGAGAAGATTTCACTCCCGGCACAGTCATCTACAATATGGTCAATGAACGGGATTGGATAATTGTCCTTGGGACAAGCTTTGTTAATATCCCTATAATTTACACAAACACGGATCATGCCTTTTTTCTTATTAACTGAAACAATATTGGACACCCAATTAGTCAAAGCCACAGGATAGAAAAAATCGGCCTTAAGAAGTTTCTCAACTTCGATCTTAATAACAACAACTTTACATGGGTGTACTGGGCGAAGTCTCTGCCAAACGGGTTTAGCATCCGGGTAAGTATGAATCTCATGTACAACAATATCATGATCAATACTAGACATTTCTTCGTAACTCTAGGCAAAAACGTCACAAAATTCTTGGAAAAGAGCTTTATAAGTACGAACCTCATCAACAGAACATGAGGCACCGATGTGAACATTTTCCTTGACTCCGGGATTAATCAAGATATCAAGAGGGATGGTATGTGAAATATTACCCAAATTCCCTTCATACAAAACATCGTGCGTTGGTTCAAGAACATGGGAAATAATAACAACGGTAGACATAGTCGAAATCCGTTGATAACTCTCTATGGTCTTGGGTTCCAGGAAGAGAATAGAACGATGATTCCCATCTTCCCATGGAGTATCTTCCATAGACATGATTTTCATGATCATATCATTAGTGGGAAATATCACGTGAAATGGATCAGGAGACGTATCACAAAGAGAATGAGGAGGAGTTACCGATTGAATAGCTTGATAAGCCAATTCTACCGGACTCATGGGCATTATGTCATCGTAACAAAGACAATCATCAGAGATGGGTATTACCCATGGGTCATAAGAATCAGGGGTTTCACCAATAGAGGTTGATATCATTTTAATCGAAGTGACAAAAGGAAAAGGGATATCGAGTGGTGTAATAGGAAATGTACCCATTAACGCCGAATCTTTTAAAAGACCCACACCGACATTCTCGTAACTGAGAGATGTTTTCGCAATGAAATGTGTGTTGCTAGTACGTGGATCAGAATTAAAGAAGGCCATTTGATCGACAACAATGAATTTTCCTTGGTGAGGGAAACCTAATACACAAAAAAGAGTAGAAACAACTGCGTGCATGGAATCAATCCAACTATAGCCAAGTAGAAGGTTGTAATCGAGAGGTGCATCAAATACCTCAACTTCAACATTAACCGCTTTACCTTCTAACATAATAGACAACGAAGGAAGAATACCATAAGGTTTAAACCCTGTACCATTAAAATCCTTGAGAGTATTGTGTGACTCGGTAAGGGCATGAGAGCTGATGGCTTTCCAACAAGTAACGAACATAACGCAAGTCAAGGCTCCTTTGTCAATAATGGTTCGAAAAATATTATTGTTTTCCACAACAACTTGTATATGAAACGCTAATTGAGGAGGGAGCCTTGGAATATGATCTTCCAAGTTAAATATTATTAAATTGGTATCAGTGGGATCAATTCCACCATTAACCTTTAACAACGCCTTCCGTTGAGTAGGACAACTTTGAAGGACTTCGAGAGTTGACATCGCAAAGGGTGCTTGTGCAAGGTATTCTACAATATTGTAGTTTTGGGCAGCACGTGCATGAGGATTAAACGACGAATTTCGAACAACGCCCTTGGGAGGAGGACGAAGAAATGTATCTAGGCACGTACGTTTGAGATGAAGAGGATCGTTTGGAGGTGAAGTTGGTG
Organism: Picea mariana; assembly: GCA_032191745.1. Taxonomy (NCBI): domain Eukaryota; kingdom Viridiplantae; phylum Streptophyta; class Pinopsida; order Pinales; family Pinaceae; genus Picea; species Picea mariana. Next base: position 59,902 of record JASDQU010309146.1, read on the forward strand.
GAGGAGGTTGAACCAATAGAGGTGGTGTATCATCAACTTTCTCTTTCGAAGGAGAATAATATTTGGCTCGAGTTGCAACTGCAAATTCATTCTTCTTGGAGTCACCAGTACACATAAGTACATAAGACATTGTAGAGGGAGAAGGTTGGTCATGAATGACCAATTGGGCCTACTGCTGAGAAGGAAATGGTTGTGACAAGACGATGGGTGTAGGAGGTGTCCTGGTCCCTTGTAGGAACTTAGTAACCTCAGCACATCATGGACAATCTTTCGTATAATGATCTTCATCATAGATAAGGAAAGGATAACAAGGTTTATGCTTTTCTTTGTCATCAACAGGATGGATTTTGGTTTTCTCGGATTGTTGATTATTATGTTTTTCCTCCTTATTCTTACCCTTCCCCTTATTTGTATTTTTATTTTTATCGGTAGGTGTAGATTGAACTGAATTAACTTTAGAGGTTTTACTAGGAGAAGGAGTCTAAGGAGGAGTATTGTGTACATTAGAAGTAGTAGACTTGGGGTTGGAATGACTCACATGTTTAAACTGAGTATCAGCATGAAAAGTGCCAATCACGCCATCAACAACATGAGAATCTACTGTAGGTGTTGGGGTTGGATTTGTAGATGGATGAGGAGCATCAGGGATCAAGTCATAAAGTGTGAACGTTTGTGAATAAACGAGATCCAAGTACTAAGCACGACTAATCACCTGCTGTTCAGTGACGACACCACCCATGGAAACATCACATGCTATAGGACAATTGAGTGACTTGGTAAACCACTCGGCCAATAGTTGATCATGAAGGGGAACTTTGATTAAGTGTCTTCTCCTCCTCCACTCATGAATATGATCATAAATGTGAGTAGAAGAGGATTGTTTAAATGAACTCAAAATTTCAGTTCCTGTCTCATATCGTATTGGCAATTCATAATGTGTTAACAATGCCATGGCTAAGGTATTGAAATCATTAAAGAATCATCATGGTAACTAAATATACCATTTGGCTGTCGAACTCGTAAGAGTTAGTTGGAAAAGATGTAATGTTACAAAGTTGTCCATCAAGGAGTTGGAAGAACACCAAAGATGGAATGTCATGACGTGATTATTTAGGTATTCTCCTAGTCGTCTGCCAAACTTCAAAATGTCTGATGGCAATTTGGAAGGTATGGCGGGCCAATAAGGATAATGAAAAATAAGATCATTCAAAATCCTAGATAAATCTGGTAAGTCCAAAGCAACAAGGATCGACAACTGTTTGTTCACTTGAGGAAACTGGTAGTTTTGAGGAGGTAGTCCCATAGGTATACCAATAGGACCATAAGCAGTCCGTAGATAGTTAGAAAGTCTTGAAAAATTTGGTGCCGGTAGATTTTGAGTCGAATAACCAACATGAGTTGGTTGATTAGGTAAGGCTCCTTGGAAAGGAGCATTAGATGAATTTTTTTTACCCCAAGTGGGATTCATAGAACCTGGATATGGTTGCCCGAGATTAGTGGGTACAAAAGAATTAACTTAAGGATGTTTCCCCCCATGCAGTTGTTGATTACCTTGAAAAGTAAAATTCAAAGGTTGATATTGTAATCCAGGGATACTTTGTCCATAAACTGGGTTATGGCCTCCAACTTGAAGTTCCTCCCTAACTTGAGGTTGACCTCCAACAGGAATTTGAAAACCAGAAGTGATAAAATGACTTGTGCCTCCAATTTGTTTGGAGATACTAGGGCTAGGATGATTAGATCCTCCAGGTGAAGGTGGAGGAGGAATGTTAGGGCCCCCAAAGAGAACCTGGGTAGGTGTATGAACAAAACTACTAGCAAAATTATACCCATGAGGAACAAAAAGATTAAACCCTCCGGATGGATTATGGGCAGGATTAACAATGAAAGTATTCAAAGCATTATACCTAGGAGGAAGTGACATATTCGATCTAAGAGGAAGTGGTGTTCCAATATGATCTTGATTGATAATCGTTTTTCCGACATAAACATGCGTAGCTTGTGGGACCATGGTAGAGTTAGTGAGCTGGAGAGGAAGAATTGTATGAGAACCAACCAACAATTGGTCTGAAACTGTGACAAAATTACGGGTCGTGCCAATAAAATAATATAAAGGTACTATATAAGTAGTGGAAGTCATAGGCGTATGTGATGCCATAGGTTGATTAGGACCCATTCCTATTTTATGAAAAATATCGTGTCCCGAAGAGGTCCTCCAAAAAGAACAGACAGGGACAGAGCTAGGATTAAAAATTCCAGTAGTATGAACCAGAGTTCTAAACGAATCACTTTGAAAAAGTGGATCATCTACACTAGACTCTGCATGAGGTACAATAGGTATTCCAGTATAATCTTCAGAAACAATGTCTCTCGATGAATTTATCCGGAGCAAATGTGGATCTTGTACAACACTCAATAATGGATTTACGGGAAGTATTGATTCGTCCAATGGAGTAGAAATTCCAATATCAGAGGCTACGTCGTTATTGACTTCTCCTTCAAGAGAACCCTATGGTGAGCTAGGAAGCAAAGGATCATAATCTTCTGAATCTTCCATAGGTAGCCCTTGAATCCTACGTGAACGACGAGGGCCAATGTTGACCGCACCAAATAAATAACGAAATAAGTCTATGGCTAACTAGAGAAACAACAATCACTCACTAATAAAATTTAGAAATCAAGCATGCAAACAAACCTTCCTATTTCAAAGTCACTAGTTGGTGATGAAATCCAGTGTCGTGAAATCAAGACAAGAAGGGGTTGATATAAAGCTGGTGGAAAAGTTACGTTGATGACCTGCTTAACAGACTTACACCCCAGTGCAATCTCCCATACATAAACATGGGTATACCCTCCAAGGAGCCCGAGTGAGTTTTGCCAACGTCACCTCATGTAAATACCCTAAAGAGATAGGCTACTAAGGTTACCATTTATAAAAATGATGCTTGGGGAAACAATCGACAATCCGATACACACGCAAAGGCAGGGTATCTAAGCCCGAAATAAACTCAAGAAGGTCCCCACATTATTTTCTTCTCAAGTGACCCCCAATAATACACGCAATCTCTACACTAAGACCAACAAAGCAGGGTGAGTAACTCTACCGGTCCTAATGTCACCTCATGATTGACCCTTGTGTTAGAAGGGCTTCTCAAGACAAAGTGTAGCAAGTGGATTTGAATTCTCCCTATCACAAGATACTATTATGCATTTTGATGCTTTGGAGAGTGTGCCTTACAACCTATTCCAAAGCGCTATCCTAGCTAATGTTGGTGTAGACAAGTTCTAGAAAATAAAAGTTGCTAATAGATTTTAAAATTACACTGTATTTTAAAGGTTGTTTCTTACTCAAAAGAGAAACACAATAAAACTAATGATGTGTTCAACCTTGACCCAATAAAATGCAAGAAGAGATGATATGCAATCGTTTAATTCAATGAACTCTAATTATAGTAGGGAGAAGGTGTCTCTTTTTGGAATACAAAAAGATACGAAACACAATTTCTCAATTTTGAATGAAAATGATTCCAAATAATAAAAAACTACTAAATTTTCCAATCTTTCTCTTTTTACAAATCAAAGAAAACATACTCAAACTCACAATGTAGACAAAAAATGAAATGATAAGAAAACCTTTTGTCAAATACAAACAAAAATTGTCTCTCAATCAATTAACAATCCAGAAACTAAAAATAATCCAAAACTCCAAATAAATCAAGGACTCTTTATCAACCAAGCACTCAGGACCGAGATCTCGAGATTATACCCTTGTGACAATAAATCAAAAGAAAAACTTGCAAAGTTCACAAAGAAGACTTTCAATTTACAAAAATCAATCAGATGCAGGATTCAAAGTTATAAATCAATCATTCACTAGTGTCAGAAGTTCATCTCAGGCAGTAGAGGAAAAATTGGGTAGAGAAAATAAAAATGATTATCACCCAACAATTCCTACATGAATCATCGCAGGTTGTAGAGGAACTGTTAAGGTCCTAACCCGCACATAGGTAGATCAATGTATTCGGATGTAATAAAGGTCAATATTAATAAGACCTTTCAATAAAATAGAATAAGGCAGATGTAAGAAGACCTAATAGAAGCTTCTGCTTCTAGAAGGATCTTCCTCTAGATGCTTCTCTTAATAGACATATTTAGTATAAATAAGGGTCGAGGGTATGAAAACCCTAGCTGGGAGATTATTGTAACAGAGCGCTGCTCGATTGGAGGTTGCCCCCTCGAAGAGGCCTGTGAACATTGCTATCTGAATCAAAGTGTTCTTTCTGTTGCTATTTCGTATATCATTTATGTGTATTGTGAAGATTATGCTGGATATTTTACTGTTATTCTATCATTTCTAGCATTTCATTTCTGTTCTGCATATTTTATATATCTGGTATCTTGCAAGTGGTATCAGAGCACTTTCCTTGGCAGAAATTGTGGGTATTTTTTTTTTCAGGGTAGAGACGTATTCCGACGTTTTTAAGCCCCAGAGATTTGTCATTACGCTGATAAACCCGCGGTTGAGGGATTCATACACGCAGGAAATACAAGTGGTTCTTAAGCGCACATCTGTTGGCCACCCTTGTAACCCTTGTTGGTACCCCTTCGAGTGGTAGCGCATCAGACAACACCTGTGTACAGATCGACCTAGATTTCCTGAAGCCCTCTGTAGATAAACCTATCGGCCGC
>JASDQU010309147.1:38472-61708 GCA_032191745.1 Picea mariana
AGTGGGGTGCACAGGGAGGGAAGAGAAAGAAAGAGAGAAAGTGAGAGAGATCTGCAGCTAAGTGCACATAAAGAACTGTATGTTTTCATCTAATATATCAAGAAACACAGTTCTATGGACATAGCCCTAGGGAGAGGGTGAACCATGTAAGTCTTGTTGTTCTTTGTGGTTGATGTTGTGTTATTTTTTATCTGTTATATTTTTATTGCATGGTTGTTTTCCTTACTAAAGATAGACGGTATAAGCTAACTTCATGAAGTTGAGTATAAGACCATGAAGAAATCTTTGGGTTATATTGCGTTGTTGTTCTGGATTCACCTTGCATTTCCTCTGGTTGTAGACACATGTGTCCTGCAACCCCCCTATTCCTACTTTGGGTGAGAATTCATCTTCTTTGCAGGTGTTGCCAAAAGGGCCAGTAGTTAGGGCTTGTTGGTGTGTTGTTAGAGTTGAACCCTGGGTCTTCCCCTATTCCAACAAATGGTTCTGTTGTCGGGACCAGAATCATTTTGAGGGAATGTCAAGGTGGTTTCCATCAAAGACAGAAATTCATAACTGGATAGAAGAACAAGAAAGAGACTTCATCATAGCTCAGAACAAGAACCCTAGCATTATCACAAAAGAATGGTTGGGGAGGTACATCTTTACGGACGTGCACGAAATTTTCTTTATAGGAGTTCATAAGGAGCTATATGAATGGTTATCCCAACTAGAAAACATGCAGTTTGAAATCAGATATAGACCACCTGTGGTTTGGATAGCATCGTTGATCAAGAAGGTCAAGAGGGTTGATAACGTTGTGTCTAGAGCAGTAGATATCTAGTTTGATAGCACTATTGGAGGGTACATTATTGAGTTCATTATTGACATAGTGGAATCATATAGTCAGGAAGAGAGGTATTTCTTTAAGGGACCTAGAGGAAAGTTTCTACACTTCTTGAAGTTGAATATTAAGATGTTATTGCATGAGAAGAATATTATGAAGATACAATAAATCTAATGTTCAAGAATTCAAACAATGACAGTGACACAAAGGTTGGACACACGCACAGTGGGAGATCGTTCATAGAAGTTCCTCTTGCGAACCTATTTAAGCAGAATTATGGAGACGAAGGATTCTATAGTGGAGAAGAGGCAGATCTAACAGATGAAGAGTATTCAGAGTCCGCAAAGGCAGAGGAAGTAGAGACTAAAGAAATTCGTCGAGGAGAACCAGAAACTTCAGGTACTGCACCTACTGTCAAAGTAAGTATTATTAATACTCCTGTTGTTTTAGCAACATTAAGTAGCCAGAGTAACCAGAGTAATCAGAGAACTCAGAGTACTGTTACAAGCAATTTAGTACATACTCAGTCAATAAACCAAGGAAAGTCCATGGCAGATGAAATGAGGTTACCTATTTTTAGAGGAGATGGATATGAAGATCCTGACCAGCATTGGTTCTTATGCGAAGTTGTATGGAGCATTAAGCAAGTGACTGACGAAGTTGTTAAGAGAAGTCAATTTAGTACTACCTTAAGGGACCGCGCACTGAGCTGGTATATGAAGTTTGCTTCAGGACCTGGACAACCTAAACTGTTGAACGACATTAAGACTGCGTTGAGTGCAGAATTCAAGAAGCCTAAGTTGGAGTCACAGTGTGAGTTGAAGGAAATGAAGCAGAAGGTGACTGAGCATGTTTAGGAGTTTGATCAGAGGTTTAAGACTCTGACAGGTTTTTTAAGTTTTCAGATCCCAAATGAACAAAATAAAGAATGGTTCATTGTTTCCCTCCTACCACATATCAGAGTTACTTTGATGTAACAGAAAGTCGCTTCACGGGCTGAAGCTCTGGAGATCGCCATGAAATTAGAAGCAGCCCCTGTAGGAGAATTCAGTCCAGGTATGAGCCATATCTTAAACCAATTAACTAGTTTATCTTTACAGGTTGAAGATATGAAAAATGACAAAGTAAAGGAGAAAAGAGAAGATATATGGTGTATCAGATGTAAATCAAAAGGCCATGACAAAGATCATTGTCCTCTATTTAATGAATACTTGGCCTTTGGAGCACCTAATCCTTTGAAGCAGGCTATTGTACCCTAGTGCGAGGTATGTAGAAATAGACATCACCCTAATGAATGTTATTATATGCAAAAATATGTCCAGACACCTACCAATCTTTATTGTACATTCTGCAAATTTGTGGGGCATGATGAGAAGGATTGTAGGGATTATGATCTCATGCATGAAAGATCAAGGGATACATATATAATTCAAGGAGAAGTGCAACAAGAAGGAAACAATGCGTAGTTCAAATCCCCGGGAAGAGGAAACTTCAACCCTCGCGGTGGATTCAGAGGAAGAGTACGAGGAGGAGGTATGGGTCGAGGTCGAGGTCATATTATTTGCTATAAATGCGCACAACCAGAACATTTGGCAAGGGATTTTTAGAACCCTTGTACTACTTGCAACTACTTTAATTCATTTGATCATGTAATCAAAGATTGTCCAGTATTGCTAGAAAAACTTTAGGAAAGACAAGGAGGAAACCAACAAGTCCAACTAATCTCAGTTGAACCTCATGGTGAGGACCCTAGAGTCGCTTTTATTACTAGAGGAGGCATTGTTACAAGAGAATATACGGTGACTCCAGGAAAGACTACAGAAGGATCAGGGATCAGAAGAGCTGCAGAGAAGGCACAATTGTTTGATCCAAGGAGGGAGAGGCATACTTTTGAAGAATCAAGAAAATAATTTGTAGGAGAACAAGATTCTTCATCTAGGGCACAAATAGAAGTAAAGGAATATGAAATGCCACGAACATTTGATCATTCTGCCCTCACTAGACAAGGAAAAGAGGTAAGCAAGCTCATGGACTTATTATGAACTTGCATCAATTTGATTAAAGATGAAAAAGTTGTGCAAGAACTAAAACACTTAATAAGACAGTATGAAGTTGGGAGAATAGATCCTCTGCTAAGTAGAGTTGTGAATCAAGTATCTAGGAAAAGAAGGACAAAAAAGGAACTATATCTTAGTGCTCAAATTGGAGATTACAACATAGACTATGTGGTCCTCGACTTGGGATCAAAAGTAAATTTTATGACGAAGAAGACTTGGGAATTGATGGGAAAACATGAGTTGATTTACTCCCCTATTAGGCTCAGGATGGCTAATCAGCAGGCGATGATCCCCTTTGGAAGACTATATCATGTCCCTCTGAACATCGACGGAGTAAGGACATTTGCAGATTTTGAAGTGATTGATATTGTTGATGATAGTTTCCCTTACCCAACATTATTAGGAATTGATTGGGCTTTCAATAATTCCACTATTGTTGACCTAAAAAAGAGAAGAATGGCGTTCGAAGGTGATGGCCTTCAGGTCATTTCACCTCTGGATCCTGATGAAGGTCACAGATACATAGAACCGATAAGAGAAGAAGACCGCGCCTATGAGCTAGAAAACATCTATAAATTGATAGCAGGACAATGAGATTATATTAATCCTACAACAGATGGAAATCTAAGTTGGCGAAGTGAAAGTGCATGCTCATCAGATTCAGAGGAAGCATTGGAAAATTGGCAGAACATAATGTATGAAGTCTCTACACAAAGGTGTGCCAAATTTATCAGAGCAGTTCGTTGGATTGGCATAGAAGTAAGTAATATTCCTACATTTGATGGCTTGAATCATTTAGAGACATTTCTAGTTGAATTTGAAGGAATTGTACCAGTACAACAGAGGTTGTTAGCACTAGATGAAGCCTTGAAAGCAACACCAGCTAGATGGTGGGGAACACACAAGAAAAACATCGCGGAGTGGGTACAATGTCACACCTTGATGAAAGTGCGCTTTTCAGACCAAGATTAAGGTTGTGAAGTTCGATACACAGGTCAGAGTTGTCCCAAGGACCATGTGTGAAGTTGTGAGGAAGCCTGGAGAAACATTTTTAGAGAACATTGGGTACATAAGTTCATTAACACTTTGGATACTACGCCTATAAACTAGTATCTTCAAGAAGAACTGCACCTCATCACTACATATTGGTATGGAATGACCCATAACTTTATAAATATGTTCCTATTTGAAATTTAGTACCCTACAATAGATCAGGCTTTACAAATTGTAGGACAAAAGGTCTTTGAAGAGGCGCCTAACCCCCCTTTTTCACAAGAAGAAGATGAATGGACTGCACCTCTTCAGAAGTTACAGGGTTGTTATAATATTAATGTTGATGACGATGATGAACCTAAGGACATAAACATTGCAGAAAATGAATGTCAGAGAGACATAGAAGGGCCAGTGATCGAATTACCTTTTATTGGACAACCTATTAAAATTAAGAAGGTTAATATTGAAACAGAGCAAGCACCTAAGTTGGCAAATGTTGGAGACTATTGGGATGATGCTACTATTGATAAGATTACAGAACTACTGGATGAGTATCAAGACTTGTTTCCAACAAAGTTCACAAACATGAAAGGCATAAAAGGACCCATGGGAGAAATGAAGATTCCTTTGAAACCAGATGCAAGGCCAGTCAAGCAGAGACCTTACAGACTGAATCCCAAGTACAAGAAAAAAGTTAAGATTGAATTAGATAGAATGTTGGAAGTAGGAATCATAGAACTAGTTGAAGAATCTGAATGGATCAGCCCTATGGTGGTCCAAGATAATAAGTCAGGAGAAATCAAAATTTGTGGAGATCTAAGGAAACTGAATGATGCATGTTTACATGATCAATTTCCTACACCTTTTACTGATGAGTTCCTAGAGAATGTAGGAGGACAGGAAGTCTATTCATTTATAGATGGATTTTAAGGCTATCGCCAGATTAGAATTGCTAATGAGGATAGGCATAAGACCACATTTGTAATAGAATGAGGCTCTTATCAGTACATTGTGATGCCTTTTGGGTTAAAGAATGCACAAGCCATATTTTCCAGGGTGGTGGTCGAAGCATTTAAGGAGTTTTTAAACAAGTTCTTAGATGCATACTTTAATGATTGGACCGTTTTTATCCTACTNAAAATCATATTGAATGTTTGAGATTAATGTTAGATAAGTGCAGGAAATGTCAGATTTCCCTGAATCTGAAGAAGTGTATTTTTTTTTCACCTTTTGGAGTGTTGTTAGGACATATTGTATGTAAATAGGGGTTGTTGGTATATCCGTCCAAGATTGCTATCAGTGTTGATATACCTCCCCCTACTTCAGTTAGACAGTTGTGCACTGGATTAGGACACATTGGATACTACAGAAAATTCGTTAAGGGCTACGCACAGATAACAATACCTATGGAGAATATATTAAAGAAATATAGTCAGTTTCAATGGATAGAGGAATGCTAACAGAGCTTCGACACGCTAAAGCAGAAAATGGTCATTGAGCCTATCTTGGTTTTTCCATATTGGAGTAAGGAGTTCAATGTTCATGTCGATGCCTCATCCATTGTATTAGGAGCAGTCTTGGCACAGCCAAGTGCAGGAGACAGTGACCAACCCATAGCCTTTGCTAGAAGGAATCTTTCTACAACTTAGAAGAATTATACTACCACAGGAAAAGAAGGCTTAGTTATGGTATACATGCTGCAAGAAGTTTAGACACTATTTGCTGGGAGGACATTTTAAGATGTTAATTAATCATTCTGCATTAAAGTACTTAGTCAACAAGCTAGTGTGGGGGGGAAGAATATGCAGATGGCTACTATTGTTCCAAGAGTGTGACTTTGAGATTGTGGTCAAGCCAGGGAGAATGAATAAGGGACCTGACCACTTATCCAGGTTAGAACATGGAGAGGAACCTACTAGTTTGGATGATACACTACCAGATTCATAGTTGTTGGCCATCAGGAAATTCAATGATCACTTCGCCGAGATAGTCCATTTCCTGTCCACGGGAATGGTACCTCACGAATATACAGTATTTCAGAAAAATAAGTTGGTAGTCTATGCTGCATGTTTTCAACTTATAGATGGAGAGTTATATAATATGGGACCAGATGAGATATTGAGGAGATGCATTATGGAGGCAGAAAGACCATTGATTTTAGAAGAAGCACATGAAGGCATCACAGGAGGACATTATGCAGGGAAAGCAACAGCACAGAAGGTTCTCAGAGCTAGCCTCTGGTGGCCCACTTTACATAAGGATGCTAAGGAATACTACAGAGCCTGCGATGTATGCCAAAGGATAGGGAAGCCTTCTAGAAGGGATGAAATGCCTTTAGCACCTCAGCTAAATTTACAGGCCTTTGATAAATGGGCTAGTGATTTTGTGGGACCTATCAACCCACCAGGAAGGCGCATAAAATCTTGATACATCATCACTGCTACAGAGTATTTGACCAGATGGGCAGAAGCAAGAGAAGTTAAAGATTGTAGTGCAACTACAGCTGCGCAATTCATCTTGATGATATCATAACCATATTTGGATGCCCGGATATTCTTATGAGTGATCAAGGTACACACTTCATTAAAAAAACCATTGAAGCCTTGACTCAGGAGTTCGAAGTTCACCATCAGAAGAGCACACCATACCACCCACAGGTGAATGGTACAGTTGAAGCTTTCAATAAGATATTGGAGACAATGTTGACCAAGATTTGCAGTGTTAACAGAGATGATTGGGATTTAAGAATTCCAGCAGTGTTATGGGCTTATCGAACTACTTGAAAAAAGTTAACAACGCAGACTCCCTTCAAGTTAGTTTATGTCCTGGAAGCAGTGGTACCTATGGAATATTTGGTTCCTAGTTTATGAATTGCAACATTTACAGGTATGGATGACACAAGCGTTGTTCAAGACAGGCTTGCACAGTTGATCGAATTAGAGGAAGATAGGTTTATTGCAGGATTTCATCAGCAGGTATAAAAAGAACGAGAAAAGGCTTACCATGACAGACATATCAAGAGGAAAGAATTTAAGTAAGGAGATTTGGTACTATTATATGACAACAAGTTCATGAATCATCCAGGGAATTTTAGGATACATTGGCTTGGGCAATTTGAAGTTTCCTATGTTACAGAAGGTGGAGTTGCACAATTGAAGACACTTAATGGAGAATGGAAGGATGGTCTAGTAAATGGGAGCTGGTTGAAGTTGTATCGTGACAACCAACTGCCTCGCAGCTCTCAGTGAAAGTAAAGGAAGAAGGTTCTAGGTACCAAGTGCATTTGAAATTGGGTACCAGACATAGAAAAGACGGTTTGCACATGATAGGGAGGGACAAAGAAGAAAGCACAGGCTACTCCACGCAGTCTACAGTCGAAGTAAAGAAGAAGGCTCAATTTTGTATTGACTCGGGATGAGTCACATGTGAGTATTGGAGGCATGTTCGCCCTTGGTTATGTAGTAAATAAGAAAGCGAAGATTAAGGAAGACGAAAGACGAAGTATGAACTGCATGGAAGGTACATAAATTGTGGAAGGGTCGAATTGGTTAAAGAAGCAGAAAAGAAGGAATGAAGTAAGGAAAAGAAAGTCATTGAAAGAGAACACCAAAGGAAGATAAAGCATCAAAGAAGATCGACTAGACTTCGGTCTAAGGTTGTCCAAGAGTCATGTAATGTATAAATAAAGATCTAGAAGAGTTGAGAGGGTTGTTCGTTGTTGCTCATGGTTGGTTATTGTTGATTATTGTTTTCGTTTTTGGAGAGAAGAACATTGAGTCTATATTTTGGATCTTCAGTTGGGTGCGAAGATCAACCCTACAACTAGGTGCAGAGGGAGGGAAGAGAAAGAAAGAGAGAAAGAGAGAGAGATCTGCAGCTAAGTGCGCAGATAAAACTGTATGTTTTCATCTAATATATCAAGAAACACAGTTCTATGGACGTAGCCCTAGGGAGAGGGTGAACCACACAAATCTTATTGTTCATTGTGGTTGATGCTGTGTTATTTTCTATATGTTATACTGTTATTGCATGGTTGTTTTCCTTACTAAAGATAGACGGTATAAGCTAACTTCGTGAAGCTGAGTATAAGACCATGAAGAGATCTTTGGGTTATATTGCATTGTTGTTCTGTATTCACCTTGCATTTCCTCTAGTTGTAGACACCTGTGTCCTGCAACCCCCCTATTGCTACTTCGGGTGAGACTTCATCTGCTTTACAGATGTTGTCAAAAGGGACAATAGTTAGGGCTTGTTGGTGCGTTGTTAGAGTTGAACCCTGGGTCTGCCCCTGTGCCAACACAAGAAAAATGCTAGGAGCCTATAACACTACTTTTACAACATTCATTCATAAAGAAGATAATATCACAACCTTTGAAAAATTTAGGCCAATATCCTTATGCAATTATATCTACAAAATTATCTCAAAGGTAGTTGCAAGAAGATTGAAAAATGTTTTATACAAACAAATTTTTAGAGAATAGTTTGGGTTTTTAGAGGGAAGACAAATCAATGAGGTATTTGGGATTACACATGAAAGTATTCACTCAATATAGGTTAGAAATCAAAGATTGGTGGTAAGCAAAGTGGAGCCCTCCAAAGCATATGATAGGGTAAGCTAGCTTTACCTTAGACTTATTATCATTCTCTTGGGCTTCTGTAATCAATTTTTGGTTTGGGTGATGAGTTACATTGCCTCATTTTTTTCTATCTTAATAAATGGGTTGGCATCCCCTTTATTTAGATTAGGAAGGGATATTAGACAAGGGTGCCCCCTATCCCCTCTCCTTTTCCTCTTAATAGTAGAAGGAATAAATAGGTTAATAAAGGAGGCTTCAAAAAATGGTAGTAAAGGGATACACAGCAAAACAGGTAACATCACACATTCTTGTTTGTGGATGATATCTTGATATTATATGAAGGTACTAGAAGGGTAATTGAGAAGTTAAAAAATATTTTAGAGTTATTATGTAAAACTACATGTATGTCTATAAATATTGAAAAATCCACTCAATCCATTTGGGGTGTAAATGAGCAAGAAAAGGACTATTTTAATCAATTATTTCCCTACAAAGAGATAGAATTATACCATGGTCTGAAGTATATGGATTCCATCTGAATCCAAACATGTAATGCGACTAGCAATGGTTTATTGATAAACTAGAAATGGATTTAAACACCTAGTGCAATTGATAGCTCTCAAGAGGGGGTCAACTAGTACTAGTAAAAGTTGAATTGGAAGCAATTCTAGTATATTGGATATCAATGGAATGGGTTATGGATGATGTGATGAAGGTAATTAGAGGACTATGCTACAAATTTATTTGAATAGAAAATAAAAGTAGAAAGGGCTTGTCTTGGCATTGTGGGAAAAACTAGTTATACCAGAAGCAAATGGAGGATGGGGTCTTTAAAAACCCTTTCTCTTCTCCAATGTGCTAGCTACAAAAAATTTGGGGAGGTTAATACAAGGAAAAGGGTTGTGGGTTCAAGTACATTGATCATTATTTTGTAGAGGATTGGATAAGGAATCTAGTCAAACAAATACATAATACTTCAATAATTTGGAAAGTTGTCAATTCATATTTTTATTTGGTAAGTAACTAACTGATTTGGAAAGTGGACAAAGGACAAAGTCCAAATTGGTCTATACCTATGGATAGGAAACAAAGGTTTGTACAGATTACTTCCTCAAATAATTCATGAGATAAGAAGTAAATAATTTTATAGCTTTAGATAGATTGTGAACTAGGAGAGGCATACAAATCGGCAACAACAATGGCTCACCTGGGAGGAGATTGGTCTAGGGGAATATCTTGCTAAATTTTGGAAGACTTACACATATGCATTAAAAGATGGAAAAGTCAAAAGAAGAGAAGTCGATGATTAGCTATTATGGTCATTCAATCCTACTAGAAATTATGTGTCTAAACTAAGTTACAGAGCCCTTGCAGAGGAAGGAAGGAAGGGATTGTAGGTATGGTGTTGGAGAGCCATCTGGAAACTAAGGTGCCCTTGCAAAAAAAAAAATCATGTGGTTGATTTTAAACAATAGGGTTCCCACCTGGGAGGTTCTACAAAAGAAAATTATGAATGGTCTGGGTTGGTGTAACCTATGCCAACAAGCTAAAGAAACCATTCGACACTTATTTATGGCCTCTGGGTTGGTGTAACCTATGCCAACAAGCTAAAGAAACCATTCAACACTTATTTATGGCCTGCCCATAGACGAAAGAGGTGTGGAAAGAGGAGGGAAGTATGATAGGGATAAAAAATGCATAGGAAGGTGAAGATATAGAAGAAGGATTCAAATCATGTTATACAAAAAATTATACAAAGAAGATCAAATCTCTTCCTCTTAACATTGCTAGGGGAGTATGGCTATGTAGGAACCTGAAGCTATTTGAAGGAAATGAAACTATACCTCTCAAATGTGTGCTCCAATCACTAAACATATTAAATTCGTATCCATAGCCCTTGGATAAACAACATATGCATGGGTTGAAAGAAGATGTAATCAACAAAGATATCCCATGGCATACTTAGATGGTGCCTCATAAGGAAGCCCTCCTAAAAGAGGTTAGGGGGGATTTTATACCTTTCTTCAAATCACTATATTTTTTTCAAAGTTGGGGTAGGTCTAGAAACTAATAACTACAGTGAATTGAAGGATCTCAAATCAATTCTTTGATAAGCCCAATATTTTGGTGACTCACTCCTAATCATCTAATGGCTACAAAAGGAAGCTACAATAAGGAATTTCACTTTACTGACACTACAACTCCAAATGATAGTTTTCTCACATATACACGGATGGAAACATGATAGTGGATGGACTTTCAAAAGACAATCTGAGATTAGAATGAGGAACTTGGATTATATCCATCCTTCGAGATGTGCACACAATTAACACACTCATGAATTGTAGCTTTAAAGTTATACTTTTCTATTTAAGATAGTGAACTGATTCATACTTTTAGTTTGAATGATATAATTTATATGCCATATTTCTACCAAATCCACTTTCATTGAGTGATGACAGTACAGCAAATTTCCACAACAATTAGAGAGAAGTACCCGGGGGCTTTGAGTCAAAAGCATTGACAGTAAAATTCCTTACATTGAAATATGAAACAAAAGAAACAGTTCGTTGACATTGAAACAGAAACGCATTCAATCAGAATGAGACGACCAGATTGTACGCCGCTTAATGAAGGCTAGTGGCTTGCAGATGAGGTTTACCAGCCCATTTTTCTTGCTCTGCCAACCCTTTAGGCCCCCAGTCCCACCCTTGTTGTTCATTCCTTGTCTCTCAGAACCATAATATTCTTCACGGAAGTTGTTATCATCATCACGATCCGAGTTTATGGAAGAAACTGGTCTGTATCTCATGGACTGAGTCCGTTTTGACAGCAGGTCCTGATCATTTCCCATTTCTTCGTCTGCCCATGACGAATATTCAGCTCCAAAACGGTCAGAAAAGCAGAATGGATCATTGGAATTATGGCTGAGACAGATCCTTCTCATTTCTCCAATGCCATTCACGTTCACTTGCATATTATCAGTACCATCAACGGATGACTGTCTTTCTCTTTCTCTGATGGCCATCACTCTCTGCACTGCAGCGCCCAATCTTCCACTGCCGCTCTGCACTCTTGACACTTCTCTGCACTCCTCCTCTTCCTCCTCCATCGCCATCATCGTGTCCTCTCTCCACCACCCGCAGATTGTTTAAATCTTTCTTTGAAAAATGAGATGAGTGAATATCGGATACCCGTCCCACAATATCTGTAGATAGATCGATAGCATTAGTTCTGTGAGCCACAATCCCAACAACATGATCACTGCCCACTAAAATACCAGAAATCTCTTCCTTTCCCTCCTYCCTTMTGGTTGACTTTCATGGTGGTTCCAATTATTATTACTACTCCATGCTTGTAATAAATACTTGTAATGATGGGATTCATTACTTCCACACATGTAATGGTTAGTCTCATCTCTTTGAATAATTTCAGGGTGTAATATTTGATATTAATTGTTGGAAAAATGGCCTTTAAAAGGTAGGGGGAAATGTCAAAAGTAATATTTGGTTTTTTTGGAAATGTCATTGGGAAAATGTCAAAGTAATATTTGGGTTTTTTTTTTTGGAAATGTCAAAGTAATATTTGGGATTTGGGTTTTTTTAAAGGTCAAAGTAATATTTGGTTTTTATCTCCAATAATGATGGACTAAAAAGAGCATGGAAAATGTCAAATTAATATTTGGTTTTTTTGGAAATGTCAATGGGAAAATGTTAAAGTAATATTTGGTTTTTTTTTTTTTTTTAAGGAAAATGTCAAAGTAATATTTGGGTTTTTTTAAAGGTCAAAATAATATTTGGTTTTTATCTCCAATAATGGACTAAAAAGAGCATCTAAGGTAGGGGAAAATGTCAAAGTAATATTTGGTTTTTTTGAAAATGTCATGGGGAAAATGTCAAAGTAATATTTGGGTTTTTTTTTGAAAATGTCAAAGTAATATTTGGGTTTTTTTTGAAAGGTCAAAGTAATATTTGGTTTTTATCTCCCATAATATTTGGTTTTTATCTCCAATAATGGACTAAAAAGAGCATCATCGTTGTAGTCATTTTAGGTTGGCAAGGGAGAGTATTGATTTTAGGTTGGCAAGGGAGAGTATTGATTGTATAAAGGCACAAAGAGGGATGGAAAGGACATTCGCAATAATTGTAACTTAAAATTAAAAAACATCATCATGATTTTATGATATTAATTTATGATATTAATTCAAGGTTATATCTTAAATATTTTATGAATTAGTATTTTTATTTATTAATAATAATAATAAATTAATATGCTTTATTAAAATTTATGAATTATTTTGAATGAATGGAATTATAAATATTAATTATAATATTGTAAAATAAATGGAATTATATTATAATATTGTAAAATTAATTTGTATTATGTGTATTTTAGTGTATTAAAATTTAGTCTTTTTTTTGGTTTAATATTATTTTTTGTTTATGTTTTATCATAGTGTATGTTAGGGACCTAACTTTCCTAATCCCTCAAGTAGGTAGAATAATATATTTTCCATTTAACCACATTAGTTAATGAGGCTTATTTAATAATGTGAACAAGTATAATGTAAGAAGACTTAATAGAAGTTTTCACTTCTAGAAAGATCTTCCTCTAGAATGTTCTTTAGAAGATAGAATTAGTATACATAAGAGTAGGAGTCATGATAAAGTCTTGTCTTGAGAATTATTGTAAATGTACTTTAGAAGATAGAATTAGTATAAGAATTATTGTAAATGTTCTTTAAAAGATAGAATTAGTATACATAAGAGTAGGAGTAATGAGAAAGTCTTGTCTTGAGAATTATTGTAATAGAGCATTTCTTTGTTGGAGGTTTCCCCCTCGAAGAGGCAATTGAACATTGCTTCCTATCAGTAAAGGTATCATTTTTGGTGTTGTGGTTCTCTACATTTTATTGTCCACTGGTATTTGTTGCAATATTTTTGTTTTATGCTTATTATAATACATGTGGTACCTAACAATGCACTAGAATTTAGCCTTATTCTTGTTCCAATATCTTTTTTCATCTATGTTTTACCATAAAAAAAAAAACGCAAGAGGAATCTTTACCATTGAAGGTATGAGAAACAAACACATAACAAGAAATATGTGGTCATTGACACTTACAGAAAGATCACATAGGAAAATCAAGAAGCAACGGTATGGGAAAAAACACATAACCATTAAGTGATGATATAATCATTAATACTTGAAAAAAACATTTTTTTATAAAATTAAATRTACAATCTAAGGTGGACAAATAGAAATGATGTTTCAAACGACATGAGCCAAAAAAGGTAAATCCTTATGCACTTAGATCGTGATATGATTTTCAAACATGTAAAGGTAGGGAGAAATCTTGTAAGAAATGCAAATAGAAGATAGGTCACAACAAAATATTAGACGAAAAATGACCTCTTAACTAAAAATATTCACTTCAATCTCAATTTAATTCAAGAGCCAAGGTAGATGATTTGACTTAAAATCGAAATATGAAAGGTTAGGATTCTTTGCACATAAATAAAGGAAGGGGAAGCATTAACAGTACATAATTACTATGACATATCATTTATTATTCTCAATGTAAGTAACTGTTACTATAAGATATCATTTATTATTCACAATCTAAGTTACTCATGAGCTCAAATTATCAAGTATCATCATTTGAAGATGAAGTGTGGAAGTGGAGTAGGAAAAGATTATACTAACTAGTATGTAAATAAATCATCATTTGACCTATTGAGCTCAACCTTATTCCAAGATCACCTTGATTCATTAAGTGTTCCATCAAATATGAGGTCTAAAAAATCATAGTAGATATGAATAACATGCTAATCATGATAGTCATTAAGAACCACAAAACAAAAAGGTGGCGATTACAAGAAGATGAAATTCAAAAGAGGTTCTAAATGCCCCCTCTCCAATAGGTGTGTAGAGCATTGTGGTGAATTCATCAATTTCAGTTGCATTTTTTGGCAAGTTGGGCGCATGAAAATGGCCTATGTGGACCCTTGATTGAGTTTTTACTTAATCAAGGCTTTAAGTCCTCAATTGAGGTTTCAAACCTCAATCAAGGACCTAATACATCAATGGAGAGTTTTAAAGAAAAAAATGAACTATTTATAATACCTTGATCGAGGACTTTTAAATCCCTCAATCGATGTATTTTAAAAACCTCAATCAATGTATAAACCTTGATCTAGGGCTTGAAAGTAAAAAATAATTTCCCATTTCTACAAGTTTTCATGGAACCGTAACTTCCAGGAGGTGAAATCCCTTCATCTCTTGCATGAAAGGTAGCAGACTTAGTGCACGTAGATTCGTCATTAAATCCTTTATCTAATGACATATAATTTTCTTGTTTTCAATTTCATACTATTTTTTCAACTCTTTTTTTTAACTTATACAAAGTTTTTTTCTCCAACAACATAAGTATCATAAAAACAACACCACCAAAAAATTATAAAAAAACATATCTACACTATATAAATGTTTCCTCTTCAAAAGGGTATTTCCAGTTTTTCATTTTACATAAGCAAGAGAAAATGATTTGTTGAATATAATAATAATAATAATAATCTATTTTTAAGGTCACGACCAAGCCAGCACACCAAATTGGTGTATGAGACCCCTTTGTTTGTGGGACAAGGGACCCCCCTCCGCCCAGCAATTTGACTAGTAAAGTCTACGAAGGTATACATACCCTACCCCCCTCTGGATTTGAACATGTGACCTCTTAAGAGGAAACCCATGTTCTTAACCATTAGGCCCACTCAATGTATAAAATATGATTCAAATGTTAACTTTTTGTTTCTAAAAACAAATTAAAAAATAATAATTTTCGAAAAGAGAAGAAGAGGGCACTACTAGATTCTATGTAGATGGTGTTTGTGTTTTTTTTTATTATTATACATTGAATATTGAATTAAGTGTTATAAATAAAAGTCACTTTTCAACTTTCCATAAATTTGCAAGAATGAGAATTCAATTAAACATAAATTTGATACATTAAATGATATTAATATTTCTTTTAAATGTCGACAACACAATTTCCTACAAATTGTTTTTACTATACATCAAATTTATAAAGTTTATATGAGTTTTGAGGATTTGAATTTAAAAAATATATAAATTGTCAAATTTATTTTCATTACCACATTTTATGAAATAATAAGGTAAATATTCATAAATTGAACGATATATGATTTTCAAAAAAAAAAGAAAAGAAATCAAATCCAAAATAATAGAAAGTACAAGAAAATAATCTAAGGAATATGAAAAACAAAGGTGAAATCCCATGACACGAGACTCTAAAAATAATAGAAAAATATGGTGGAATCTCCCTTAAAATCAGAAAGGATTGATATGGGCATATCTTACTAAGGAATCAAAGATTCAATGATTTTTCAACGAATATTGAATACATCGAGATGAAGAGAAAATGTGGACCCATCGTGAACCCATTCTATAAAGACAACTTTAAATGTAAATTGGTTTAGGAACTAAGGAAGCTAAAGAGCTTATAACACAAATGGAAACTCTAGTGTAAGGGAAGAATTAAGGGCTCAATGTTGCAAAACCCAATATGACTCCTCTCATATTTCACATTGGAGGGAAATAACTCGGCGCTTTGTAAGCATTGTAACCTTATATCAAAAGCTTTTAGGTGTCTTATTCCTAACAATATTAAATGAACAATATTATTTTCGAATATTTTAAAGATAAAATATATATAATGGTAAACTTGTTCAGATAAGTTTTTTATACACAAAGAGATAATACAAAGAACTACAATGGGACCAATCTAGGGATTAATGGAAAACCTATGGAGATTTTTGTTTACATTCACTAGTTATCAATCCAATCTAGTCAATGCAATGCAGTTGGATATGTCATGTTGCAAGGATTAGCATCACATCACATAATAGAGTTTTTCTTGGATAAGTGTAGTCTTCTCCTTTTAGTAACAATAGTCTCTCCAACCATTATCACTTCCATGAACCAATCAATTCAATTTGTGGTATGTGCCAAACTTCTAAAGAACTATATACAAAGGATAATTTAAAATTACATGGAAAAAATTATTAACTATAAGTAGGTGATATATGACAAGCTTCTTCATGATAACGATAACAATAGTAGTCAACCTCCAATAAACCAACATATATGAAAATCTATTAAATTAGATTTTGTTACTACTCCAAAACGTAGACTAGTTATGCCATGAAAATAATCTTTCCTCCCTAGTGCAATGATAAACATCCATGAAACAATGCATCAATAACCTCAAGAAAATTTCATACATTTCAAATTATAAAATTCAACAATTATGCCATAATATCCATCAAACTAAAGAACACAATTATACCATATATTATGTGATCCATCTTCTTTTTTAACTCGCATCATTAACACATAAATAATATCATCTCAACCAAATATGAAAAGTGAATGGAAACCACTAAATGACGAACCATTAAAGCCAATAATGACATTATAAAGTATTAGTATCCAAAAATTTCATTCTAACTTATAATGCTTTTATGAACCCAACTTTACGCGTGAAACCCAATATGCACACAATTAACTAAACAAAACAACCTCATTAAACAAAACAACCTCATTGTTCTAATGATTATCACCCATAAATTAATTATCCCATATAAGTCAATAAATACGTGTGTCATTGTGTATGTTCGATATCTAAACATTGAAAATAGTAGATCACGTGATGTGAGTAGAGTACATATACAAATGAAGAAATATTATCGGGGTAAGATGATGAATATTATAGCGAGGTTAGAGATTTATATTTTCTTCAATATTAAGTTTATATTAAATATATATATTAAAGATTTTTTATTTTTTATGTAAAACATTAAGTTTTATAATAATAGTAATTAATATTTATTAAAATATTTGATTATCAAATTTTTTATTAAAAAATTATATATGATGATGATGATGATGATTAACGTCCACTAAGACTGAATTGGTTTATGGGACTTTAAGAGGGTAAGTGATTACTTGTGATTCTTTAGAATTTTGTTTCTGTGCTCGAAAAGGATTAAGAGAAGCTTTCCAAGATCATCATACTTTTGTTGAGTTAAGAGGTTAGAAGGTTGGTAGTGTGATAAATATTTTGAAAATGAGATCTAATATGGGTATAGGNTCCCATGGCGTTTTAGGAATTGACCAACGCCTAGTTTCACTATGGAGCTCGTGAGAATTTGTTCTTATCTTAGCAATGCTTATTTTTTTCTTTACACTTTACACCATATATATATATATATAGTGTATGAGACTCTCTTATTTATGGGACAAGGGATCTTCTTTGCTTAGTGATTTGACTGATAAAGTTTAAGAAGGTATACATATACTACCTCTCTGGATTTGAACTTATAATGTTTTAAGAGGAAACAAGTGTTCTTAATCTTTTCATGAGAAAATAATTATTTTCTTTATATAAGAAAAAAACCATAAATTATTTCTCAAAATTATTAATACATTATTTAAAGATTAATTTTAATTCATTTTAATTCTTTAAATTTAAAATTAACTAATAACCATTAATCAAAACTTTGTTCATTATTTCACAGTATAAATATGATGATGGCCATATATGCTTGTCATATTTATTGAACTCGGAATTGAATTAAGTAAATTAAAATATGATGATAAATATTATATACCCAATATTATAACAATTAATTAATTGTGTATATGTTGCAGGATATATATACAACTTGAGTGGGCCTAATGGTTAAGAACATGTGTTTCCTCTTAAGAGGTCACAAGTTCAAATCCGGAGGGGGGTCGGGTATGTATACCTCTGTAGACTTTACCAGTCAAATCGTTGGGCGGAGGGGGGTCCCTTGTCCCACAAACAAGGGGGTCTCATACACCAATTTGTTGTGGCTTGGCTGTGACCTTAAAAATAGATTATTATTATTATTATTATATAGTTAGATTTAAAGTTCAAATTTAATTGTATATTTTAGCCCATACAATATTAATTTGTTGGTTGGGTTTTTATTAATGGAATAAATTAAAAAAGGGACAAACTCAATTTTTTTTTTCAAAAATTTCTTTAAAATTTGGTAGGAATTTTGTTGGAAGTTGATGATGAGGGTTAAATTGAGATTTGGTTTATTAGACCTTAAGAAAGGTAAAGAATTAGTTGGATTTCTTTAGAATTTCATTTTTGTGCTTGAAAAGCATTAAGAGAAGCATTCCAAGATCACCATAGTTTTGATGAGTTAGAAAGTTAGGAAGGTTGGTATTGTGACAAATATTTTGAAATTGTGATCTAATTTGGGTATAAGTAGGACGTTCCAAGACAAAGTGATTTTCATCTTCAACCCTCTTAGTATCACAAAGATGACATATTCTTTCAACCTAAGACATTTTCAGAATTGTTCATGTAAGTAAGTGGGAAAGTAGACATTATTTCACACCAGAAATGTGTTGGGGGCTCCATTAAATCAATGTAATAATATACATATAAATACATCAAACTTTGGCTTAAGATAGATGTACTATCTTAACCACACTAACAACTTGTTGAGAGAATATCTCAACCACACACCAAACTAGGAGCCAACTAATTGGATAGAATCTCTCATACCCAACTAATCTAACAACCTCCTAAAATATAGAAACAGACTCCTTACATAGAGACTAATTCTATCCAATAATGACTAATAATAATAACAATCACAAATTTGATCACCCATAAGACAAGTAGGAGTTAATTCCAACACTTGGGTTTGATTGTTTTTATTTTAACAATGTTGATTTTCTTCTTTATTTTGATTTTTTAGATTAGGGTTGACCATGTTGATATTATGGTAGCTGCGGGAGCTATTTACCTCCATGTGTAAACTTGACGAGAATAGAATATTCCGAGAATCAAGAAGAAACCCTAATTAATTGGTTAATAACCCTAGAAGACAAGTCAGCTCAAGAGAATGACTTGTATTAGGTTATTAGCCTCCAAGAGAAGAAGTCGGCTAAAGGAAATGTTATATACTAAAGAATTAGTACCCAGAATGAGAAGTCGGCCCAAGCAGTCTACCAGAAATAGTATAAATATAGGAGGCCAGTCTTCATTCTGGCCAGTACTCTCAAAATTGCAGAAGCAACACTTGTGCACACTGCAGTTGGCCAGTTTGTGCACAAGTTTGGAGGAGAGTTGTAGTTGCAGCGACTGCGACTAGCAGATTTTGGTTTTGGCTTGGACTCTCTCTTGGTTATGGTTTGGAATCTCTAATCAGCTCTTGTTACTCTTGATTGGTGCGTTATCCTTGGAGAAATGTGTGCCACCTTTGTTTGGCTATCTAGCCTAGGGTTTGCTTCTGGAATGATTCTCTGTCAAGGTTAAGGTGCTCGAGGGTGGCTTCGACCTATGGTTGGGTGACAATATGCCTATATTGTCTATGGTTAAACGAGAACATCCATTGTATTCTAACAGTTTACGGGCCCACACTATCTTCGGATAGTCTAACCACTGGAAGATAGATTGGGAGGATTTGCTCAGTTACAGTTGCAGTTGCAGCCAGTTTTTGTTGCAGCAACGAAACCCTAGCCCTCTCGTTGAGGCACCTTAAGTGAAGAGATTGACCTAATTTCTGGATAGACTAGTGTGCCCTAGCTAGCGCATCTCCTGGTACTCTCAGCAAGCTAAGACGTCAAGTTTGAGTTTTTGGTCAAAATCAAGGGTTGACCAAGTCAAAGCAAATTATGACTTACTCTATGAAGTCAGAAAACAAGTTAGAAGGGGATTCTAACTTCAGATCATGGAAGACAAGGATTGACCTCATCATTGCCAAGAATAAAGTGTTGGATATCATGAAAGGAAAGATTGTGGAACCACAGTTCAAAGAAGGAAAAGAGAAGGAACCTCAGAACGTTGCAGTTTTGGAGAATTTCAAAGACAGTGACATCAATTCCATGAGTATCATAGTGAACTCTATAAAGGACCACTTGATACCCTACATCTCCCATCTTGATTCATCTAAGAAGATGTACGATGCCCTAACAAACCTCTTCTCTGTCAAAAACATTGGATAAGTAATGAGTCTGAAGAATAAGCTCTATGACATGAAGATGAATGATAATGACAACATAACATCATACTTTGTGAGAATCTCTCAGTTAAGAGATCTACTACAAGCTATTGAAGAGATAATTTCAGAGAAGGAACTAGTAAATATAGTACTCAATGGTCTTCCCAAGAAATGGGATGCATTTTGTTGGAAGGTTTACAGTTGGGAGTAAGCTTGTCATTGATGGCAAGAACAGCGATGGCAAAGATCAGCATGAACAGCAGCGCAGTAATAATGGAAGAGTAAACTCCATTTTAGAACTTTGGATACCGGGAGTTGAAGTGTCGAAACACTTCACCACCGAAGTGGTGAAATCGCGAAGTGGCGAAATCGCGAAGTGACAAAATCACAAGCTGGACGAAATCGCGAAGTGGCGAAATCGCGAAGGTGGACGAAATCGCGAAGCGGTGAAATCACGAAGTGGCAAAATTGCGAGAAGATCTGGGCCGTAGGATCTAGGGTATCTACGAAGACTCAATAGCCGTTAGATATGGTGAAGTTGCAAGGCGGATAAGTCCAAGAGTCATCCAACTCTCCAAAACTGTGAAGGAATCCTGGTCGTCCATCGGGGACAGTCGTGGACCATTGATCAAGAGGACGTGTGACGAAAGATCAGAGCACCACAAAGACTCCATTTCGAAGTTTCCCAAGTCGTGAAATCCAAAGGAAAGAGGTTCAAACTCGCGATATGCGAGATCAAGAAAAGATCTTGACTGTCAGATCACCAAGGATTCTGGATCGTCGATCTGAGCTCCATCTCGGAGCTTCGCCTATCGCGACTTGGAGTGACGAGAACCTCCATCACAGGAATCGCGAGATGCGAACTCACGATAAGATCTGGACCGTCAGATCAACAAGGATTCTGGACCGTCGATCTGAGCTCCATCTCGAAGCTTCACCTATCGCGACTTGGAGTGACGAGAATCTCCATCTAAGGATCAACGAGATGCGATATCATGAAAAGATCAGGACTGTCAGATCACCAAGGATTCTGGACCGTCGATCTGAGCTCCATCTCGAAGCTTCACCTATCGCAACTTGGAGTGACGAGAATCTCTATCTAAGGATCAGCGAGATGCGAGATCATGAAAAGATCAGGACCATCAGATCACCAAGAACGTGGACCATTGATCTGAGCTCCATCTCGGAGCTTCACCTATTGCAACTTGGAGTGACGAGAACCTCCATCTTAGGAACAACGATATGAGAAATTGCGATTCAATCACAGCCGTCAGATCAAGGTATGATCTGGACCGTTGATCTGACTCCATTTCAGAGTTTCGCGAATCACGACTTGGAGAGGCAAGAAACATAACCACAAGAATGCCAAAATTGCGATATGATCTGAGTTGTTGAATCAAGATCAGATCTGAACCGTCGAATCATAGGACAAGTGGCAAGCGATTGGAATTTCATTGACTTGGAGTCAACATAGCATGGTGTGGAAACTCACAAAATATAAAACGCCTTTTGGCACAGCCTATGGTCACCGCCGGTGGTCACAAGAAGGGAAGGAGTCAGCTCAGATAAGCTCCATTTCGGGGTTTTGGGGATCGCAACTTGGAGATTCGAGATGCCTCATCTCCAGATTCACAAAATGCGAAATTGCGAAAGCACTTTATGCATAAGTGCATGGTCACAGCCATTGGGCACATCGATGGAAGCTGGAGGAAGAAGCTAGAGGTGCTAAGCTTCACCATACGAATGCCGAAATACCGAAAAGGTGAAATGTCGATGTAACCAGTGGTCACCGCCTGTGGTCATGTAGAGGAGGGAGCTAGAGCAACCAAGCTCCTTTTCGGAGCTCGCGACATGAAGAGTCAAGATGCCTCATCACAGAATCTTCAAATTGCGAAAGTGCAAAATGCATGAATCACGACAATATCCTTCAGAGCTAATCCAATGGTGTAGATGAAACTGAAGGAGATCAGAGGGCTACTGTTGCATGTCATAGTGTAACTGCCAGAAACCACTGATGGTTTCTGCCAGAGGACTCGAAGACACTTTGAGGTGATTGACAGAGAAGATGAAGAGTCTCTAGGAATCTTCAAGAGGGATAAAGATACTCGTGGAGGTGATTGACAGCTGGATGAGCATTGAAGCCTATAAATGAAACAGAGAAGGTGAGCTCGACTGTTACAGAGAAGACGAAGAGTCTCAACTACCAGAGAGGCTGAGGAATCTCAGCATAACATACAGTGATGCTGAACGAGTGGAAAAATGGCCAGAGAAGCTGAAGAGTCACGATGATGATCATACAGAGCACTCGAGTTGTGGAGGATATCGGTGCAGTGTGAGTATGCAAAGGGATTGCAAGCATTGCATGCACAAGGTGCACAAAAGCTATAAATACATAGTACAGAGAAGAGATGTGCTTGCTGTTGTTGTTGGTGTAGCTGTGATTGTCGTTGTTGAAGGCGATTCATGTGTGAAGAAGGAGGAGAGTGCAGCAACTGAATTGAACAGAAGAGGATTTGTGCAGTGAATGGACATGATGCATAGAGCATAAAGAGCAGAAGAACAGACAGTGCAAGTCATGTGTGCAGGAAGGCAGTGAGGCAGACAGAGCAACGAAATGCAACAGAATAGTGATGAGTCTGGTAAGCCATTGTTGAACATTATATCACTATAATAAGTTTCAGTAGCAAAGATTTATATTTCAGGGTGGAAGGGAGGTGC
>JASDQU010309147.1:67839-84799 GCA_032191745.1 Picea mariana
GTATACATATATTACCTCTCTGGATTTGAACTTATAATGTTTAGAGAGGAAACAAGTGTTCTTAATCTTTCCATGAGAAAATAATTATTTTCTTTATATAAGAAAAAAACCATAAATTTAACATAAATTATTTCTCAAAATTATTAATACATTATTTAAAGATTCATTTTAATTCTTTAAATTTAAAATTAACTAATAACCATTAATGAAAATTTTGTTCATTATGATGATGGCCATATATGCTTGTCATATTTATTGAACTCGGAATTGAATTAAGTAAATTAAAATATGACGATAAATATTATATACCCAATATTATAACAATTAATTAATTTTGTATATATCGCAGGATATATATACAACTTGAGTGGGTCTAATGGCTAAGAACATGTGTTTCCTCTTAAGAGGTCACAAGTTCAAATCCGGAAGGGGGTAGGGTATGTATACCTCCGTAGACTTTACCAATCAAATCGTTGGGCGGAGGGGGGTCCCTTGTCCCACAAACAAGGGGGTCTCATACACCAATTTGGTGTGGCTTGGTCGTGACCTTAAAAATAGATTATTATTATTATTATATAGTTAGATTTAAAGTTCAAATTTAATTATATATTTTAGCCCATGCAATATTAATTTGTTGGTTGGGTTTTTATTAATGGAGTAAATTAAAAAAAAGGGACAAACTCAATATTTTTTTTCAAAAATTTCTTCAAAATTCGGTAGGAATTTTGTTGGAAGTTGATGATGAGGGTTAACTTGAGATTTGGTTTATTAGACCTTAAGAAAGGTAAAGAATTAGTTGGATTTCTTTAGAATTTCATTTTTGTGCTTGAAAATCATTAAGAGAAGCATTCCAAGATCACCATAGTTTTGATGAGTTAGAAAGTTAGGAAGGTTGGTATTGTGACAAATATTTTGAAATTGTGATATAATTTGGGTATAAGTAGGACGTTCCAAGACAAAGTGATTTTCATCTTCAACCCTCTTAGTGTCACAAAGATGACATATTCTTTCAACCTAAGACATTTTCAGAATTGTTCATGTAAGTAATGGGAAAGTAGACATTATTTCACACCAGAAATGTGTTGGGGGCTCCATTAAATCAATGTAATAATACATATATAAATACATAAAACTTTGGCTTAAGATAGATGTACTATCTTAACCACACTAACAACTTGTTGAGAGAATATCTCAACCACACACCAAACTAGGAGCCAACTAATTGGATAGAATATCTCATATCCAACTAATCTAACAACCTCCTAAAATATAGAAACAAACTCCTTACATAGAGACTAATTCTATCCCATAATGACTAATAATAATAACAATCACAAATTTGATCACCCATAAGACAAGTAGGAGTTAATTCCAACACTTGGGTTTGATTGTTTTTATTTTAACAATGTTGATTTTCTTCTTTATTTTGATTTTTTAGATTAGGGTTGACCATGTTGATATTATGGTAGCTGCGGGAGGTATTTACCTCCATGTGTAAACCTAACGAGAATAGAATATTCTGGGAAGCAAGAAGAAACCCTAATTAATTGGTTAATAACCCTAGAAGACAAGTCAACTCAAAAGAATGACTTGTATTACGTTATTAGCCTCTAAGAGAAGAAGTCGGCTAAAGGAAATGTTATATACTAAAGAATTAGTACCCAGAATGAGAAGTCTGCCCAAACAGTCTGCCAAAAATAGTATAAATATAGGAGGCCAGTCTTCATTCTGGCCAGTATTCTTAGAACTACAGAGGCAACACTTGTGCGCACTGCAGTTGGCCAATTTGTGCGCAAGTTTGGAGGAGAGTTGTTGTTGCAGCTGCTGCAACTAGCAGATTTTGGTTTTGGCTTGGACTCTCTCTTGGTTATGGTTTGGAATCTCTGATCAGCTCTTGTTACTCTTGATTGGTGCGCTATCCTTGGAGAAAGGAGTGCCACCTTTGTTTGGCTATCTAGCCTAGGGTTTGCTTCCGGAATGATTCTCTATCAAGGTTAAGGTGCTCGAGGGTGGCTTCGACCTATGGTTGGGTGACAATATACCTATATTGTCTATGGTTAAATGAGCACGTCCATTGTATTCTAACAGATTATGGGCCCACAGTATCTTCAGATAGTCTAACCACTAGAAGATAGATTGGGAGGATTTGCTCAGTTACAGTTGCAGTTGCAGCCAGTTTTTATTACAGCAACGAAACCCTAGCCATCTCGTTGAGGCACCTTAAGTGAAGAGATTGAACTAATTTCTGGATAGGCTAGTGTGCCCTAGCTAGCGCATCTCCTGGTACTCTCAGCAAGCTAAGACATCAAGTTTGAGTTTTTGGTCAAAATCAAGGGTTGACCAAGTCAAAGAAAATCATGACTTACTCTATGAAGTCAGAAAGCAAGTTAGAAGGGGATTCTAACTTTAGAGCATGGAAGACAAGGATTGACCTCATCCTTGCCAAGAATAAAGTGTTGGATATCGTGAAAGGAAAGATCGTGGAACCACAGTTCGAAGAAGGAAAAGAGAAGGAACCTCAGAATGTTGCAGTTTTGGAGAAGTTCAAAGACAATGACATCAATGCCATGAGTATCATAGTGAACTCTATAAAGGACCACTTGATACCCTACATCTCCCATCTTGATTCATCTAAGAAGATGTACGATGCCCTAACAAGCCTCTTCTCAGTCAGAAACATTGGATAAATAATGAGTCTGAAGAATGAGCTATGTGACATGAAGATGAATGATGATGACAACATAACATCATATTTTGTGAGAATCTCTTAGTTAAGAGATCTACTACAAGCTATTGAAGAGATCATTTCAGAGAAGGAACTAGTAAATGTAGTACTCAATGGTCTTCCCAAGACATGGGATGCATTTGCCGCAAGCATGAACACAAGGAAGGAGTATCCTACATTTGAAGAACTTTGGACTTGTTGTGCACAAGAAGAATCAAGGATCATTGAAAAACAGAAACCCCAAAAGAAATACGATGATCAAGCCTTCACAGCAAGGTTCAAGAATTTCAGGGATAAAAAGAAGTTTGGCTCCAGGAAGAAACCAAATCAAGAGAAAGATATGTCAAAAATACAATGCTTCAATTGTCGAAAATATGGTCACTACAAGAATCATTGTCCCAAGCTAAAGAAAAGGAAGGAAACACACGAAGCATCAGTTGTCGAAGAAAGGGAACCTTCAAATAAGGCCAAGCAGAACAAAACAGACTTCTTCTTCTAAGACAAGGTAACAATACTCTTCATAGTTCTTGTACATACCATTTTTTCTGTACATATCTTGCATATCTATTTCTTAGAAGATAATATGTTCAAATACAAGAACAACAAGATAAGGATTGCTATCACAATGACTACAAGTCAGGAAATACACATGAAAGAATGAAGTACATCAACAACCCCTAGTAACAATTCATGTGGAAGTTATTACATAAAGTAACAGCTGCAAGATAAGCCAAAATCAGAATCAATCTTGAAGAAACCTAGAATAAGTAAAGACAGAAAGAAGTCAGCAAATCAAGAGGAAATTATAAAAAGACTTGTGACACTTTGCAGAAAGCAATAAGGATGCAGACAAAAGCATGGACTCTGTTAGATGGAGGGAGCCAATTATATATTTCCAAAAGAAGAGCTTTAGGAGGGAACTAATCCTAAATTATATGATCCACTAAAGATGATGAAGTATCTATCCATGATAGAAACCTGAAAAGTAACACATGTTCAGTTTGACTTTAGAAGAAGTCTTCTTTGAAAACAAGCCTTAAAGTATCCCTGGTTGTCCATCCATGATCCTATGATGAAAGGAAGAAGTCGGAATCTTCAGGGCATGGAATCTATAGAAAACTCCATGGACCCAAGAGCTAAAGAAAAACGTGAGGAAGAACATGAAGATTCCAAGAGAGAAGGAAAAGCCAGAACAACCAGTCATTGCGTCAAGAATCACATGACTACCAGCTTGACCTAAACTCACTAAAAACAATCAAGCAGAGGAAGTGAAAGTTGTGATGAAGAACAATGTATGGAAGACTTATGAATGTAAGCATTGTGAGATCCAGAACTAGAGATTTTCCCAAATGGAGGGAGAAGACTATGATGAATGCTTGTTCCAGTAAACCAGACATACCTCTACATGAACCACTATATCGTCCGCAATATTCGTGGGTTGAAGTTTACATCAGATGAATGCAAAGACTGCTCTCCAAAATAATTGAACAAAGAGCATATGTAGAGAAACCTCAAGGCTTTGAGGTATAACAGAAGGAGACCCTTGTATGCAGATGGAAGAAGACAACTTGGTGGAGAACCTCCAATGCATAGCAGAAGCATGGTGAAAACTTTCTATAAACAAGAGATATTGTATCAGAATGGTTACTCAGAACTCCAGGATGATGGATTGCCAATCCATGATAAGCTCTCATGATGAAAAAAGAAGTGCCACTTGAATATGTTCCAATTTGAGATTTTCCACGATGTTATGAGCTAGCAGAAAACAAAAGAGATGAATTCAACTACGATATATTGTAATGATCAGAGATATATGAAGCCTTCGGAGAAAACCAGTGTTCCAGAAAGACCAAAGTACATTGAGATCAAGCATTACATTCTCCGTGATGAAGTCCAGAAAAGAGAAGTGGTTCTCCAATATATATCTCCACATATGAGAAGATAAGCAAATATCTTGGTAAAGCCTCTATCCAAGATGAAAGAGTTTGCATACTCAAGCTGTAGATCGTCGAGACAACTTCCTTATTGAAAAAGGAAGAGATGACTCCCAGCTTGGGAGGGAGCGTTGATGTGTTATTGATTTATGGAAAATCATTTTTCAAGTTCGAAAAATGGTCCAGGATGAGCAGTTCCTTTCCAGTTCGAAAAGTGGTTTGAGATTTATGACGGACATGCATTTTCCAGTTCGGAAAATGGTCCATATCGAACGGTCATTTTCGTAATGAAAATGGTTTGATGGATTGTTGATGTACCATAGACAACGATTCCCCTTGTGGCCAGTGTGGGGGAATGGTCTAGGATAGTCTCTCTTCTTGACGGTCACTCTTAGTAGTAGTCAAGAAGACTGGTCCACCTCACCGGACAATCATTCTTTCGAAGCTCACAGTTGTGAGCAGTTTCGAAGAATGGTCCGTTTTGGAGGTTGGTACAGGATAGTCATTTTCTTAGGAAATGGTTCGGACAATCATTCCCTAGGGAAGATTCATTCTCTCCAGGTTGCACTTTGTTTAGTGCCGGAGGAATGGCCCAGATAAGTGAATGGTCTAGGTTCATCAATCAGGGACAAGCATTCCCTAGGGCAGACTCATTCTCTCCAGGTCGCACTTTGTTTAGTGCTAGAGGAATGGCCCAGATAGGTGAATGGTCCAGGCTCAAAAATCGAGATAGATATTCTTCCTTGCGTGAGAAGAATAGTCCAGATAGCTCATCATTCATGTTTTACCTTCTGAGGGCAGATGCTCTTCCAGATCTCACAGATGTGAGTGGGAGAATGGCCCAGATGATTCAGTTTATATCATAACAATGTTTTCTGTGCAGGTTGATACCAGATGATATGATTGATATGGAGAATGTATGTCTCCAGACAGTAGATGTATACTACTTTGGTGGATGTGTTCCACTAATTGTGACTATATGTCACTGATCAAGTAACTGTGTACTACTTGGTATGGCAGTATACCACTGGATTGTAGTTGTGTACTACTATGGATAGACACAGTTGTGTTCTATTGAATGACATTCTTCTGATTGCCTTGAAAACTATCAGTAGTGTTGGAAATGATTATCATCTAGATGGATGATCAATGGACAAAGATTCTCTAGACGGAAAATGGTCCGGGACATTTATTCTTCTAGGACATATGTCTGGATTAGAAGAATGGCTCTTGTGTCACTCTGTGGAGTGAGTGACTTATCCAGCATCATGTCTGATTACTCAGATGGAGTATGGTTTCGAGAGATGATGCAGTTGATGACACTGATAGTGATGATGGTGCTCATGATCTAATCATGAGTTAGTCTATATGACTATATTGATGCTACCGGGTGAATGGTATGTTTGTGCTCGAGACCATTACCTTCAGTACCTCCCTAGCTAGGAGGGAGTGTTGATATTATGGTAGTTGTGGGAGGTATTTACCTCCACATGTAAACCTGACAAGAATAGAATATTCTGGGAAGCAAGAAGAAACCCTAATTAATTGGTTAATAACCCTAGAAGACAAGTCAGCTCAAGAGAAAGACTTGTATTAGGTTATTAGCATCCAAGAGAAGAAGTCGGCTAAAGGAAATGTTATATACTAAAGAATTAGTACCTAGAATGAGAAGTCGGCCCAAGCAATCTGCTAGAAATAGTATAAATACATGAGGCTAGTCTTCATTCTGGCCAATATTCTCATAATTGCAGAAGCAACACTTGTGTGCACTGCAGTTGGCCAGTTTGTGCGCAAGTTTGGAGGAGAGCTGTTGTTGCAGCTGCTGCATCTAGCAGATTTTGGTTTTGGCTTGGACTCTCTCTTGGTTATGGTTTGGATTCTCTGATTAGCTCTTGTTACTCTTTCTTGGTGTGCCACCTTTGTTTGGCTATCTAGCCTAGGGTTTGCTTCCAGAATGATTCTCTATCAAGGTTAAGGTGCTCGAGAATGGCTTCGGCCTATGGTTGGGTGACAATATACCTATATTGTCTATGGTTAAACGAGCACATCCATTGTATTCTAACAGACCACCTCCTTACAGTGTCTTAATTTTCTTTTACCCTCTAATTATTTACCACACCATTTCTCCTTAAACTTAAGTGTAATAATATTTTTAATATTATTGTTATTAAGCAAAATGACCTCTTCCTTTATTCCTTAATGATTTAACCAAGACTTAGCGTCTTTATGACATCCCACTTTGACTATGAACTTTTTTTCTTTAAATATTTTAGCTTATTTTAAAAGAAACCCAAAATGTTAAAATTTAAAAAAAGATACGAATCATAACATAATTTACATTGTTAAAAAAACACTAGTTTATTCACTTTTTTAGCTTACTTATTAATTACCAAATGCCCAAATACAAAACATAGTTTTAAATTACAAAATATATATAATAACAAATGAAAAATAATAATTTGATGTCATCCATTATATATTAAGAATCTTAAATCATGGAGACAAACATCCGTTCCACAAGGAAATTTATATATAAAAGGAAGGCCGCAACCAAATGATTTCAAGCATATATACTCAACCTAGGTAATATAATTTAACATATATAATTAACATTAAACCATAGTACTCATTACCATTTGGTCCAAACACTTAATAATCGCACTAACCACATACTGTTTCCAACTCATCCCACCATTAAATCATTACGATTGGCCTATTTCTGAAAAGAAAGAAAAGGCAAAAAGACGACTTTTAATTAATATTATATTAATTACAAGCCTATAACATACTGTATATATACTTTTTCTAGTTCGGGTGCAATAATAGTTTCATAAGTTTGATAAATGATTAATTCAAATTGTAGTTACGCTCTCTTTCTTTTTCACGCAGAAAAGCCAAAAAAAGAAAGTAAGTAGTTTTTCTATTTTTTTCATCTAGAAAAAAGTAGTTTCACTGCTATTCTATTCAGAATTAAATGAAATTTTCAAGATACATATGATGCTTACCTTGTATATATGGATTCATATATGTTTTGAAAGATTGATAATGGATATTGTTATCTGTTACTATTGTTTTCAAAACAGAATTGCTTCAATATACAAAATGTAAAAGTTCATATCATCACTATATAATTAACAACTAGTTCTATAAGACCAAAGTGTGAATATGTCATTGAACAGAAAATATATATCATGAATGACTGCTCCTTGAAAATGTTCCTCAAAAT
This sequence comes from Picea mariana, assembly GCA_032191745.1. Classification (NCBI taxonomy): domain Eukaryota; kingdom Viridiplantae; phylum Streptophyta; class Pinopsida; order Pinales; family Pinaceae; genus Picea; species Picea mariana. The sequence continues at coordinate 75,725 of JASDQU010309147.1, forward strand.
ACAACCATCCAATAGTACAGTTCAAGGTTTTTTTGGACATTTGATCAACAACATAGTTAAAGACTCTGTAAACATGCATAAATTTGAGCCCTTAAAAATTGTCTTTTAACCTCCAGATTTTATCTTTCCATGGGCTGAGATAAAGTAGATTCAGGTTTTATTAAAATTTATGAATTATTTTGAATGGATGGAATTATAAATATTAATTATAATATTGTAAAATAAATGGAATTATATTATAATATTGCAAAAATAATTTGTATTATGTGTATTTTAGTGTATTAAAATTTAGTATTCTTCTTGGTTCAATATTATTTTTGGTCTATGTTTTACCATAGTGTATGTTAAGGACTTAACCTTCCTAACCCCTCAAGTAGGTAGAATAATATATTTTTCATTTAACCACATCAATTAATGAGGTTTATTTAATAATGTGAACAAGTATAATGTAAGAAGACTTAATAGAAATTTTCACTTCTAGAAAGATCTTTCTCTATGATGTTCTTTAGAAGATAGAATTAGTATACATAAGAGTAGGAGCCATGAGAAAGTCTTGTCTTGAAAATTATTTTAATAAATCATTGTTAGGTTTCCCCCTCGAAGAGGCAAGTGAACATTGTTTCCTATCAATAAAGGTATCATTTTTGGTGTTGTGGTTCTCTACATTTTATTGTCCACTGGTATTTGTTGCAATATTTTTGTTTTCTACTTATTATAATACATGTGGAACATAACAATGTACTAAAATTGAGCCTTATTCTTGTTCCAATATCATTTTTCGTCTATGTTTTACCATTAAAAAACAAAAGAGAAATCTTTACCACTGAAGGTATGGGAAACACATAACAATAAATATGTGGTCATGGACACTTACATAAAGATCACAGAGGAAAATCAAGAATCAAAGGGTATGGGAAAAAACACATAACCATTATGCGATGATATAATCATTAATACTTGAAAAAAACATTTTTTTATAAAATTAAATACATAATCTAAGGTGGACAAATAGAAATATCAAATGACATGAGCCAAAAAAGGTAAATTCTCATGCACTTAGATAGTGATATGATTTTCAAACATGTAAAGGTAAGGGGAAATCTTGTAAGAAATGCAAATAGAAGATAGGTCACAACAAAATATTAGATGAAAAATGACCTCTTAACTAAAAATCTTCACTTCAATCTCAATTTAATTCAAGAGCCAAGGTAGATGATTTGAATTAAAATCGAAATATGAAAGGTTAGGATTCTTTGCACATAAATAAAGGAAGGGGAGGCATTGACAATACCTAATTACTATGACATATCATTTATTATTCTCAATGTAAGTTATTGATGAGCTCAAATTATCAAGTATCATCATTTGACGATGAAGTGTGGAAGTGGAGTAGGAAATGATTATACTAACTAGTATGTACATAAATCATCATTTGACCTATTGAGCTCAACCTTATTCCAAGATCATCTTGATTCATCAAGTGTTCCATCAAATATGACATCTAAAAATGCATAGAAAATATGAATAACATGCTAATCATGATAGTCATTAGGAACCACAAAACACAAAGGTGGTGATTACAAGAAGATGAAATTCAAAAGATGTTATAAATACCCCCTTTCCAACAAGTGTGTACAACATCGTGGTGAATTCATCAATTTAAACCRCACTTTTTGGCAAGTTGGGCGCRTGAAAATGGCCTATGTGGACCCTTGATTGAGTTTTTACTTGATCAAGGCTTTAAGCTCTCAATTGAGGTTTCGAACCTCAATCGTAGATATTTTTAAAGAAAAAAATGAACTATTTATGTCAAAAATACCTTGATTGAGAGCTTTAAAAGCCCTCAATCAATGTATTTTAAAAACCCCAATCAATGTATAAACCTTGATCCAGGGCTTGAAAGTAAAAAATCCTTCCCCATTTCTGCAAGTTTTCATGGAACTGTAACTTCTAGGAGGTGAAATCCCTTCATCTCTTCATGAAAGGTGGCATACATAGTGCATGTAGATTTGTCATTGAATGTTCTATCCAATGACATATAACTTCCTTGTTTTAGATTTCATACTATATTTTTAACTCTTTTTTTAAACTTATACAAAGTTTTTTTCTCTCGAGTAGCAAAGGCCTTTAGAGAAAATTAAGTATCATAAAAAAAACACCACCAAAAAGTTATAAAAAAACATATTTTCACTCTATAAATCTTTCCTCTTCAAAAGGGTATTTCCAATTTTGTTTTACATAAGAAAGAGAAAATTATTTATTGGCTATATAAAGGTGTATAAAATATGATTCAAATATTGATTTTTTGGTTTCTAAATGATCCAGAATTGGATCTAGGGACCAAAATGGGTTTAGGAAGGCCTAAAAATCAAAGTGCTCAGAATGACTTCAAAACGGATGTGTGTGTAGGCCTCGTCGATACGAACACAACACAACTTGAGCGGGCTCAAACAGACATTGTATGCTCAAGCTATCGCGGTCTGTTCATTTCGTCAATCAGGCAAAAAAAAGAAGATGTTGACTGTACAGTCCATACAGTGTTGACGTGGAAGCTGGCTGTACAGTCTGTTCGACTGTACAACTGACGTGGAAGCTGACTATACAGTTCATACATCCGTACAGCTGACGTGGCAGGGTACGTTGGCACTGACGTGGGAAGGTATAGGTGGACCAATTAGAGTGTGACATGTGACACCACTACAAGGGTGACACATGGCATAGGTTGATGTGGCAAGGTACAGTGGCAGGTACAATGGATGCTGAAGTGGCAGGTACAGTGGCATATGGCTAGGATGACACATGGGAAAATAGGTGGACGAATAGGCGATTGACATGTGGCATGTATTCGACGAATAATGTGGTGCCACGTGGCCCAGTCCTCGGCTACCACGTGGAACCCATCCATTGGCTACCAGTGTTTGAAAAAGTTTGTTTGGGTCTACGAGATTCGAACCCGTGACCTCTCGTCCAGGCTAGTGTCACTTGTTAACCATAGTTGAATTTAATTATTTTAAACTTGCCAAAGTTTATATCCGGCGGAGGTAAGGGCCGAGGCTAGCCCCATCCCTCGGCGTAACACTCCATACGACCAAGTCATATGACCTACCACTCCACTACACTTTGCATTGGCGCATACCCGTTACCATCCGCTCTGGAATAGGTCCCATGTATATAACATATGACCATGCTCCATAAACTGTTGGTGCGGGAAATGGATATGGGATTGGCCCCCCGTTTTTGCAATTCCATATGACTATTGACTCCCAACTATAGTGTGAATGTGTGGATAAGCGTTGGTTGTCCAGGCTAGCCCGCCGACCAAGGTGCTAGACCAAGGGCCAAGCTATAGTTTTTCATGTGGAAGGTAGCCCGCGACCATATGGTCAGGCCATAGGATCAGGACCTAGAACCATTCGGGGGCTAGTGCTTTAACAGTTAGCTCAGGGCCACATGGTGGGAGCCCATATGCCCATGAGCTCTGATTTTGGGGGCTGCGCCTTTTATTTAGCCAAAAAATGGGTTTTAAACTATATAAATTGATTTTTATTGATTTTCTCAACAGTTTTGAGGGATTTTGGTCATTTTTGGGGGATATTGGGCGCTTTTTGAGGCTAGATCTTGGGGAGAAGTTGGGAGGTTGTAACCCACTTCTAGTATATAAAAACTAGAGGTTCTTGGAGCCATAGGGAAGGTTCAAAACAGGTTTATGCTGAAGAATTGTTGAGCCAAAGCCATTTTTACTTAGGAAATCCATTGAGGAGAGCACCTTTGTGGGCCATTTTTGGGATCTCCGTTCATCCGGTTTCAGTGTCGTCAGTTTTGTTGGGTTCTAGAGATTTGGTAGAAAATGACCAGATCAATTTGTAGCCTTTTTGACACTATTATGATGTATTTTTAAAGCTTTGAACAAAAATAATAAAGCCTCACCCACTGAGACAAAGGCCCGGAGACGTAGGCGAGATTGCCAAACTTCGTTATCACTTTGGTGTTTTATGGTTTGTTTTCTTCATGCTTATGTTCAGATCTATATATTGTTGTATGGTTGTTATGATTACTTTTTCATTAATTTCCTAAATGGTAAAATAACTCATGCATAATAACTCAACCATTGTCATTTAAAAGATCGTTTCAAATCAAGTGGTATCAGAGCTAGTTGACATTTGGATTTTGAGTTTGCATGATTATCGGAAAGGATGAATCGTGGTGAAGGTGAGCTTGTTGAAGAGAATCCTGAGATTGGATCGAGAAAGAGAACTTCTCAAAGTGAGAAAATGGCATCGGAAGAGGGACTTTCTCATGATGAGAAAGAGTTTTGAAAAAAATTCTTCGCCATGTCGGAGATGATGAAGGTTCTTTATGAGGATTACTTGGAACGGAAGAGACCGGATCTAGGTGAATCTTCAAAGGTCAAAATGGAAGAAGGAGAGGATCCTCCTCAAATTCCTCCTTCACCTCTTTCTTCCCTATCAACTTCTTCTTCTTCTTCAATTTCAAGTTCTAAATCCAATGCAAGAAAACATGTCCATAAACATAAACAAGAAATGCCTTTACTTAAGCTTGATGTAAAATTTGAATTACCCATGTATGATGGTGAAGTCAATGTAGAGAGACTTGATAATTGGGTTAGACAGATGAAGGTTTATTGCAGTGTGCAACAAATCAAGGATGAGGTAACTCAAATCAAGTTGGCTTCGCTTAGACTTGTTGGCACAACACTCATCTGGTGGAAAAGAAAGTTGCAAAATGGAACGCAACAAGTGGGTAATGTATTTCCATCATGGAAAAGTTTTATTTATGCACTTAGAAAGAAATTCTATCCTTTGGGTTATAAAGAAAAAACTTTAATTGAATGGCAAGGTCTTAAACTAAGAAAAGGACAAACAATGCAAGAATACACAAACAGTTTTCATAAGATGACATTGATGTTAGATATTCTTTTACATACCCAAAAAACTCCTATGAAGTATATAGGAGGTTTACCTGCACATATTCGTAACACTGTATTTATGTTTGGACCTAATAATATTGATGAGGTTTCTGTTCAAGCTACATACATTAAAGCAGGGAAAACAGGAGTTGGTGTATCATGGGAATCATCTTCAAGGAAAGAGGAAAAAAAGAAGTGGAATGGAAAGAAGGAAAATTCAGTGGCTGGAAAGGAAGAGAAGCCCTCTTGCAAGCATTGCAAGAAAGAGGGGCATGATGAGAACCATTGCTAGAAATTGCATCCCGAGAAGAGACCAAAGTGGCTCAAAGAAAGAAAAGGGAGGAAAACTGTTGCAACAATAACATGACCAACAGACTTGGGATCAGATTCGAGTGATGAATCTAAAGTCTCATTGATTGGTTTGTCAGGTAAAATTGGTGAAGGATTTGATTCTAGAAGTAAATTGTTTCACATAAGGGTCATTATGAGGCATACTAAGGTTGACACATTGATAGATAGTGGATCTCAATCTAACTTGATTTCAGAAGAATTGGTTAAACAGTTGGGATTAAAAACTCAGATACATCATAAGCCTTACACACTTAAATGGGTAAGCAACAATCATCAATTGCACATAACCAAATAGTGCACATTAAAATTTGCAATTTCATCTAAGTTTGTGGACGAGGTAACCTGTGATGTGGTGCCACTCAATGAATGTGGAATGGTCTTAGGAAATCCTTACTTGTATGATCGTAAAACAATCTTCTACAGGGAAAAGAATCAATATCATTTAATCAAAGCAAACAAAGAATATGTGGTTCGTGCTCATCATTTAAAGGAAAATAAATCTCTTCAAACTACTAAACAATTAAGAAAGGCGGCTCATGAAAGCAACACACCTATAATTGTTTCAAATCAAGTAATCGATCTTAAGCAAGAACATGAGATCATTGTAGAATGGAAGATCAATCACACTTTGCTTCAAGATAAACTAATGTCGTGCAAATATTATAAACATATTAGCTCATTTGCAGTCATATTTTTGATGTTATCATTAGTAATGTTGTCAACATGGATGATAGTGGCTTCAGTAAGATGTGACAGGGTATAAATGATTAACAATATGTTGTCAGTTATCATGATTGTTTTACAGTTGATCTTGATGATACAAGTGCACAGGACAAATTTCAAAGAAAGAGGACAAGTCGGGTGGCCTATCCCACACTTGATGACTGGCTAGTAACCTTTTGGAGGACCAAAATGTCTTTAGTGGGTAGGTGTGATCCATAGTTGGATCTAGGGACCAAAATGGGTCCAGGAAGGCCTAAAAATCAAAGTGATTGGAATGGCTTCAAAATGGATGTGTGTGTAGGTCTGATTGATACAAACCCAACACAACTTGAACAGGCTCAAACAGACGTCTTATGCTCAAGATATCGCAGTTTGTTTGTTTCGTCAAACAAAAAAAAAAAAAGATGTTGACTATACAGTCCGTATGGTGTTGACGTGGAAACTGACTGTACAGGACATACGACTGTATAGCTAATGTGGTAGGGTATGTTAGTGCTGATGTGGGTAGGTAAAGGTGGACAAGTCAGAGTGTGACATGTGGCACCACTGCAAGGGTGAAACGTGGCACACGCTGATGTGGCAAGGTACAGTGGCAGGTATAGTGGATGTTGATGTGGTAGGTACAGTGGCATATGATTGAGATGACACCTGGGAAGATAGGTGGACGAATAGGCGATTGACACGTGGCATGTATTCGACGAATAGTGTGGTGCCACGTGGCCCAGTCCTGGGCTGCCATGTGGTACCCATCAATTGGCTAGGAGTGTTTGGAAAAAATTGTTTGGGTCTACGGGATTCAAACCCATGACCTCTCGTCCGGGATAGTGTCTTGGCAGGGCCGGGTTAGCCAGCCCACCCATGGTGTCACTTGTTAACCATAGTTGAATTTAATTATTTTAAACTTGCCAAATTTTATATTCGACGGAGGTAAGAGCTGGGGCTAGCCCCAACCCTCAGCGCAACACTCCATATGACCAAGTCATATGACCTACCACTCCACTACACTTTGCATTGGCGCGCACCCGTTACCATCCGCTCTAGAATAGGTCCCCCGTATATAACATATGACCATGTCATATGTCCTGGATCCGTAAACTGTCGGCGCAGGTAGTGGATATGGGATTGGCCCTCAGTTTTCGTGATTCCATATGACCATTGACTCCCAACTATAACGCGGATGTGTGGATAAGCGTTGGTTGGTCAGGCTAGCCCGTCGACCAAGGCGCTAGACTAGGGGCCAGGCTAATCACAGTTTTGCGCATGGAAGGTATCCTACGACCATATGGTCGGGCCATAGGACCAGGACCCAGAACCGTCGGGGGAGGGGAAATGGTTTAGTAATTAGCTGGGGGCCACATGGTGGGTGCTCATATGCCCAGGATCTTTGATTTTGGGGGATGCACCTTTTATTAAGCCCAAAAATGGGTTTTAAACTATATAAATTGATTTTTATAGATTTTCTCAGCAGTTTTGAGGGATTTTGGTCATTTTTGGGGGATATTAGGCCCTTTTTTAGGCCAAATCTTGGGGAGAAGTTGGGAGGTTGTTACCCACTTCTAGTCTATAAAATCCAGAGGTTCTTGGATCCATAGGGAAGGTTCTAAACAGATTTATGCTAAAGAATTGTTGATCCAAAGCCATTTTTATGCATGGAAGCCATTGATGAGAGCACCTTTGCAGGCAATTTCTAGGAGCTTCGTTCATCCGATTTCAGTGCCGTCAGTTTTGTTGGGTTCTAGAAATTTGGTAGAACAAGACCAGATCAATTTGTAAACTTTTTGGCACTGTTATGATGTATTTTTAAATCTTCGAACAGATATAAGAAAGCCTCACCCACTGAGACAAAGGCCTGGAGACGTAGGCGAGATTACCGAACTCCGTTATCAATTTGGTGTTTTATGGTTTGTTGTCTTCATGCTTATGTTTAGATTTGTATATTGTTTTATGGTTGTTATGATTCCTCTTTCATTCTTCATCTTTCATTAATTTCCTAAATGGTAAAATAATGCATGCATAATAACTCAACCATTGTCGTTTAAAGGGTCGTTTCAAATCACTAAAAATAATAAAAAAATTAATTTTCAAAAAACAAAAGATGGCACTAATAGATTCTATGTAGATCGTGCTTGTATTTGTTTTTCTTAATTATACATTAAACATTGAATTAAGTGTTAGAAACAAAAGTCACTTTTCAACTTTTCCATAAATTTGCAAGATTCAATTAAACACAAATTTGACACATTAAATGATATTGATATGTTTTTAAATGTCATTAAAAAGACAATGAAATTTCCTACATTTTGTGTTTACTGCACATCAAAATTCATAAGACTTATATGAGTTTCAAGGACTTCAATTTAAAAAATATGTAAAATATCAAATTTTCGTTATCACATTTTACTAAAAAATAAAATAGATATTCATAAATTCTTCATATATGATTCTTTTAAAAAAAATTAAAGAAAAAATAAAAAAACAAATCTAAAATAATTAATATAAAGTACAAGAAAATAAAAATAATCCCTAGAAGAGTGAATATGAAAAACAAAGGTGAAATCCCATGTCACAGGACTCTAAAAATAATAGAAGAATCTTCTCAAAAAGGTGGAATATCCCTTAAAATTAGAAAGGATGGATAKAGACATATCTTACTAAGGAATCAAAGATTAGTGAATTTTCAACCAATATTGAATACATTGAGATGAAGAGAAAATGTGAACCCATCCTGAATCCATTCTATAAAGACAACTTTAAATGGACATTGGTTTAGGAATGAGCAAAGGCATATGAGTGCAAGCACTCTAAGGAAGCTAAAGAGCTTATAACACAAATGGAAACTCTAGTGTAAGGGAAGAATTAAGGGTTCAATGTTGCAAAACTCAATATGGCTCCTTTCGTATTTCACATCCTAGTACTTTGTAAGCATTATTAAGCTTTGTAACTTTAGCAACAATATGAGTATCAAAGGTTTTTAAGAGTCTCATTGCTAACCATATTAAATGAAAGATATTATTAGTATCAAAGGTTTTTAAGAGTCTCATTGTTAACCATATTAAATGAAAGATATTACTATC
>JASDQU010309147.1:109219-120681 GCA_032191745.1 Picea mariana
TAGTGCAGTTGTACACTCATATTACACTTCTACCTGAGTTTTGAAGATTTTGAAGTTGTTGCTCGAGCTCTGAAGATCTCATCTCCAGCCATCAGGCCGTATCAACTTCTAGAAGATGGATACTCTATATGTATATCTTTTTTATTTTGAGATGTAGCTACGTTGTGTATTGTTCGCGGCTACTCTTTATATAGTTATATGACACGGATCTACAGTGTATTTGATTGGTAGCCATGATTCTATTTTATTCTGAGCATGGGTATGCCCGCCTCGGTGAGACATTTGTTATTTTTGCAGACGACACCTCTTGGTTCCTGATCCTTGGGCTCAATCGTTCAGCACATCAGTAAAGATTGGTAATGTATTTCGGCCATCAGATGCTCTTCTAACCTGACACATTAGGGGGCATCTGTTATAACCCTAAATTTCACCATACATGCTTACCTGGCATCAGGCCATCTCAGATCCCTTCTTTTCCAAAGCATTGCTGAACAACTCTTTGAAAATCCTCTTTTATAAAGGCCCACGCACCCTACTCCACTACTACATGCGTGTACACGCTAGCTGACCTAAAACAGCCCGCGTGGACTTACAAAAGCATAAAAAAAGGAAAGTTTCCGACGGAACACAAAAGCTATGGGTGAGTTAGCTGAAACTCTCAGCCATGCATGGCCGAGGGTTCATCCATGCATGGCCGAGGGTTCGTCCAAATACCTAGCTCTTTCTAGCCTATAAAAGAAGGGGTAGGGGTCCCATTTGGAAGAGAAAACATATAGCAAAGAAACTCTGCCCATATGCGTATTCCCATTGTCCCAACCCTTTAGCCTTCCTTGTGCCAAAGGAGATACAAAGAAAAGCAGTTGGAGGATAGTTGAAGAGGAGCCCAGGATCAGGTTCACAAAGTAGTGACCGGTCTCAACTTTTGTAAGTTGACTCATTCAAAGTAATGAAGAAAGTGCTTTTCTCATCCCAATTCATGAGTTATTCATAATTTTCTAAGTACATGTTTGAATTTCTAACCCGTTATTCTATAGGTAGTATGCATGTGTAGTTGTTTCTTGTCTTGTATGTAGGTCAGCATTGGAAAGGAGAAACGCGAACAAGTAATCAAGTGTGACAAGGGATTGACATCGAACATTCGGAACGAGGTAGGTCGATCTAGCCATGCATTTATTAAAAAGAAATGGGATTTAAGTCTAGGGACGAATGTAGAAAGTAGATTTTCTATAGGTCATATCTTCATGCAAAGTCTAACCCTATTTGCTAGTCCGTAAGGAGATTTCCATCACAACACCCACCCTGTGGAAGCTTAGTCCCTCATCAATCTTTCTTCGTGGTCGGTCTGCACGCAGCGATGTTTAATCTTTATTAATGGTCTGCATGATTACATATACAAAAACAAGCTCCTGGCCTTTAACACTTAGGCTCTCCGGCCTAATAAATACATAACACCACCAGCTTATCAACACTCGGCTCACTAGCCTACAAAACATGGTTACAATTCATAAACATTATTACAATTCATAATATAATTGGGGCACGTCCTTGGGGTATTACAAACCCCTCCCCTTATTTTTTCATTGTCCTCAGTGCAACTCTTTACACAACATCAGAATTTTTTTTCAAAATCTTCCAAAATATGTGGGTATTCTGCTTGCATATCATATTCATGCTCCCATGCCACGTCCTCAGGACCGTACTAGGTCCACTGGACCTTTACAAGCTCTATGGCTCGATTCCGGAGCTGTTTGCTTTTCCAGTCCAATATGTGCACATGATGCACTTGCAGGACACCTTCTTGCTCCACCTGAATCACATTCCAATTGATTACATGATTAGCATCAGGTATATATTTCTTAAGCAATGAAATAAGAAACACATTATGTACAGTCATGGATGAAGGTAATGAAATCATATATGCAACTGACCCAATCCTTTCTAGGATTTCAAATGGCCCACAAAATCTGGCTACCAACTTCGAACAGTTTCCCAGCCTTAGGGAACTTCTATTGGATTTCAATTTCAGGAAAACATGATCGCCCACTTTAAACTCTCCGTGGTTTCTGTTTTTATCATCATAACTTTTCTACTTGTCTTGGGCAGCCTTTAAATTCTTCTTAATTTTTAGCATTTACTCTTCCATTTCCTTGAGCAACTTTGGCCCAACTACTGCTTTATCAACTGGATTATCCCATCTTACTGGAGATTGCACTTTTTGCCATAAAGTGCTTCAAATGGGCTCATCTTAAATGATGCTTGATACCCATTGTTGTAGGCGAATTCTACCAAGTGTAGGTAGTCTTCCCATTTAGATGGTTTATCGATCACATACATCCTTAACATATCTTCTATTACTCTGTTCACCCTCTCTGTCTGTCCATCAAACTTAGGATGATAAGAAGTGTTGAAGTTCAGATTTGTTCCAAACCCCTTAAATAACCCTTTCCATAATTTTGAGGTAAATTTTGGGTCCCTGTCAGACACAATTTTCTTGGGAATACCGTGCAATTGTGTTATTTCCCTCATAAAAATATCAGCAAGGTTAGCTGCCTTGTGAGTAGTCTTTAGTGGAATAAAATGGGTAGCTTTTGTAAGCTTGTCCACCACCACCATGATTGAATCATGCTTCTTTCTGGTTCTGGGAAATCCCATGATGAAATCCATTGTCACCACTTCCCACTTCCACTCAGGAATGGTTAACGGTTGTAGCAACCCTGCTGGGTGTCTGTGCTTAGATTTAACCCTCTAACACTCCATACATCTAGCAATGTATTATTTAATCTCTTTCTTCATACCTGGCCAAAAGTGATGGCCTTTTAGTGCTGCCATTGTTTTCTGATATCCAAGGTGCCCAAAATAAGGCACATTATGCATTTCTTTCAAAATCATAAGTTTCAATTCCTGGACACTAGGTACATAAATTATGTTCTTGTACATAAGTGTTCCATCAGTTTCCAATTTATAATTCTCCACTTTCTGTGGCATCTTACCTTGTTGTAGCTTTGCTACCAAATCCCGGTACTACAAATATGTATTTGCAGCCTCCGAAATTTTGCCTTTAATATCAGTTCGGTACATGCTAATGGTTGTAGCATGTAATTCATGCAATCTCCTGCTGAGTGCATCAACCACTTTGTTCTCTTTTCCTTTGATATGCTTGATATCAAAGTCATACTCACAAAGGAATTCCAACCATCTACTCTGCCTAGCATTAGCATTTAACGTTGGATGATCAAACAAATACTTCAGACCATTATGGTATGTCCTCACTTCAAACTTCCTTCCCATGAGGTAATGTCTCCATTTCTTTAGAGCGTGAATGATGGCCACCAACTCCAAATCATGAGTTGCATAGTTCCTTTCATGCTCTTTCAAATTTATGGATTCATAACAAATTAAGAACCCATTCTGACTGAGGTCTCCTCCCAGTCCTTCTTTGCATGCATCCATACACACTACAAAATATTCATTTAGATCTGCAATCCTCAGGATCGGAGCACTGGTTAAAAACTGCTTCAATCACTGAAAGATTTTCTCACATTCTTCTGTCCACTGAAACTTCTTCTCCTTCCTTTGCAAGGAAGTGATAGGGTGAGCTATCCTCGAGAACCCTGCAATGAACCTTCTGTAATAGCCAGCTAGACTCATAAATTATCTGACTTCTGTCATGTTTTTAGGCAGTGATCATTATCTGATGGCTTCTATATTCTCAAGATCTACAACTATTCCATCCTTTGAAATGATATGCCTCAAGTAATGGATCTGTTTTTTATAAAACGAGCATTTTCTCAACTTGGCATACAACTGGTGCTCTCTTATCACCTGTAACACCATCCTCAGATGTTGTTCATGCTCTTCCTCTGAATTGGAATACACTAGGATGTCATCCAAAAATACTATGACAAACTTGTCCAGATAGTCTCTGAATACACCATTCACCAGGCACATAGAAACAATGGGTGCATTTGACAACCCAAATGGCACCATTGTGAATTCATAATGACCATACCTTGTTCTGAAGGTGGTCTTGTTGATGCCTTCATCCTTAATTCTTACCTGGTGATATCCCGATATAAGATCTATTTTTGAAAATATCTTAGCATCCTTCAACTGGTCAAAGAGATCATCGATCCATGACAGAGGATACTTGTTCTTAATAGTCACTTTGATTAACTGTCTGAAATCGATGCACAATCTCAACATCCCATCCTTCTTCTTCATGAACAAGACCGGGGCTCCCCAAGGTGACACACTTGGGTGTATATAACCCTTCTTCAGAAGCTCTTCAAGCTGCAATTGCAGTTCTTTCAGCTCTGGCGTACTCATTTTGTAAGGAGCTTTTGACACTGGAGCTACTCCAGGCATCAAGTTTACAAAGAAATCAATATCCCTCTTGGGGGGTAGTCCGGGTACCTCCTGAAATACATCTTCAAACTCCTTTAGTACCACATGATCTCCAATCTTTGAGACTTCATCCTTAGATGCTTCCTCCACATGGGCTACAAATAATTGACATCCTTTCTTGTAGCACTTCTTCAGGTGCATTACTGAGATTTCTCTAATAGCAACATCTCTAGGAATTCCTTGGATTGTTTTCTGATTCCCCTCCTCATATAGGCAAGTGAATGCCTTGTTACGACAGTCTAGGATGGCATGGTGCTAGTCCAATCAATCCATTCCAACTAGACAATCATAAGAACCTAACGACAGAATCCTCAATTCACCCTTTGTGCTCATTCCATTCATGTCCACTGGACAAGACTTAACTAACTTAGTGACTTTCCTCTTGGTTCCCATAGCCAGCTGCACTAACCAAGACTTTTCATGTTTTCTTCTCGACAATTCCAAACTTTTCACCACTCTAGGATCTATATAACTATGACTAGCCCCTGAATCAATTAAAATAGTAAAGGCCTGGTTGTTGATCATACCTTCCACTTTAATCATGTGTGACTGATATTCTTCTTGCTTGTTGTCCAGGGCTACATAGATTCTTGGTATTATATTTCCCATGTCTTCCACTGTTCAACTTGCTGAACATTATGGACAACTCTCACTTATCCATTTTTTCGGGGACAATCTTTGTACTTGTGGTTCCCCTGACAACCCCAAAAATGAATGGGCATCTTCCTTGGCCTTTGTTCCCCTAAGTCAGCCATTCTTGGCTCTCTAAATGATGGATATCCTTGAGGACTATTTCTGAAAAAGGGAGGTTTGTTTCCCTTCTTCCTTTGCTCTTTCTTAAACTTCTTCTGGTCATCCCAAGCCTTCCGAAAAGTAGTCTTTTCTCTTTGTTGCTCATATAAGCATTTCTCTCTTCTTATAGTTTCTTCCATAGTCTTAGGGTCATCATATTGGATCTTGTCACCGATGGAAGGTGGAAGTACACTCATATACCTTTGAATTTTGACAATCTCATCTTTGATGAATGGAACATACTTTAGAAATTCCAAAAATATTCCCCCATCTCATCATCCACTCACCACCTGCCATGTGTCCCGCTCACTCCCACTTCAGCCTTAACATGCCCATTACATTCCATCTCCTACCTCCTCCGCTTGCTGTCTTCCGCCGCGTGTCTTCCCCTGTCGTCTCTCTCGCACCTCATCACTTCTTATCTCACCCTCATGGTTTTGGTGCCACCACTCCCATTTTGCGCCCCATCCTTCTTGCTGGCCTCCGCACATATCCATCACGCTGTTCAGTTAATCCAGATGGAAACGCAAGGGGTCTTCCACGTCCCAAAGGTGCCGAGTTGACCGGGTAGTCCTCGATCCCCATGAAGCAGTTATTGAGGTAGTTGGTGGTGGTTAGACATCATCTCTGCCATAATGGGAAAGTCCGACGTCGAATTAAAGCACGTCGTTTCGCTCATGGAATTGTCAGGAGTTCGATCATGTCTGCCATAGGTGCACAATCATTCAGAGACTACAGGTGCATATTGTCAGTAGCCATGCAGACGCAAAGTCTTTAATGCAACGTCTCGATTTCATTGCCCTTGTTGTTTTGAGTATATGTAGGCGTTTTCCCCATTTTGGTATGGATCGATGGTTGAGCAGAGCTCCTGGTTGAAAAGTTTTAATCAAGCACTGTTATTCTGGTTATGCATGGACTTTTGAGATTTCTTGTCTTATGAATGCCAGTTTCTTTCACGTCGCTGTTTATACTGTGTTAGAACAGTTTAGAATTGGAGGATCTAGACGAGTTGTAGCTGTTATAGGATGATGTTGGATTGGATCACTGTAGCAGTTACGTTGTTTCTAATCGGTTCTTGTGATTTTCCCAGCGCTGAGTGACTTAGAATTGGAGGATCCAGTCAAGTCCCCTTTCAGTTTCTTGAGACCCTGAACCAAGAGGATCTTGCATTCAGAGTCTTTCCTCTACAAACCACTGGAAGCCTGTTGCCTAAAGTTGTTTGTTCACCTTTCTTACCAAGTCTTCCACCTGCTCATCTTTTAGTCAACCCATTGGCTGAAGTTAGATCAAGACCTCCTTTGTTCCTTACATGTCAGACCCAGTCCTTGAGTTAGAACGATATTTCTCCGAGTCTCTATCCATCTGATCATCTATTAAAAACTATCGTGACATAAAATTGATGGGTGTCGAGCTCTGCTCCTGCAAGCAATCCAGGAGTGACTTCCGATGCTAACATTTCTGGCGCCGTTACCGGGGAGGAAGTTGAATATTTTCCCCGAGATTGAATGACAATGATCAACTGATTCTGAAGGTGCATCAGATATCAGAATTATCAAGATTGCTACTGTGCACCTGTCGACTCCATTGTGATGACTCCGCTAGAGAGAACCTGCTCTATTAATTGTGGCTTTCAGAGGCAGACACATGCGGTCTCATCCACAACTGCCTCTAGCTACACTTGAAGCTGACCCAGAGGTGGTTCTCAGAAGAGGAAAGAGCTCTGCAGAATAAGTTTCCATCGCCAAAACAGGTAATCTGCCATCTCCTTCTGTGAGAACTCCTTTTTCTCCTCCTTAGTTTCTTAATAGACCTCCTTCAGAGGTTTCCCGTTTCTTGAATTTTGGGAGTGTTCCTGCTGAGTTTTCCCCTCTTGGTCTGGGATTGGAGGGAGAAATTCTTGTCACTCCCCTCTCCTCTAAAGTTGTTCCTTGGCATAGACTCGGGACTACAGGAGATTTCCCCACTCCTGCACAAAGAGGAGCACCTGCTGACTTGAATTCGTTAGCCTTCTCCTTGAATCCTCTCTTGTTTCCCACTCTACTTCGAGACTCATTCCCAGTAGCGCCTTCGCGAACTCCTTCTCCTCCAAGTTATCCTCCACCTAATATTCCTATGGATGGTGCTAATCCCCCTCCGAATAGAATGGGCGCCATAGTCGCTGCTAGATATGCTCCCTTAATCCTACCCCATCCTATGAATCCTCTCCCTGCTGGAGATTACTTGAAATACATGCCCAAGTTCACCGAGGAAGGGGACGTAACTGCAGAAGAGCACTTTTCTGCTTTCTACAGTTATGCAGACAACCTAAACATTGAAAATGAATATGTCTGGATGAGATTCTTCATCTAGAGCTTCGATGGCGAGGTGAGGAAATGGTTTAGAGGATTGGCCTCCGGATCTATTGTTGGAATTGAAGCCTTGGATAGTGTTTTACTGAGGTAGTGGGGAGATAGGAAGGATTTCATGTATTACATGACAGAGTTTGGGTCTCTGAAGAAAATGGAAGGAGAGTCTGTCTCTGACTTCTCCAAAAGATTCAATAAGATGTATAATAATATTCCTACAGAGATAAAGCCCTCAGAAGCCTCTGCCCAAATTTCCTATGCTGGTGCATTTGACCCTGATTTCTGCCTTTTATTGAGAGAAAGAAGAGCCACCTCCTTAGCTCAAATGCAAGATGTGGCCATAGAAGTGGAATCCAACATATTAGCATCTGACAGACTGAGGAACAAGGCCGACGCAGATAGAAGAAAGGGAAAGTCCGAAGCCTCAACTTCTGGCCCATCGTTGCCCCACACTCAAGTGGATGAACTGACCCAGATGATGAAGTTTCTGTCTGAAGAGATGGAGAGACTGAAGGTGGGAAGGAAGAAAATGAAAAAGGGCCCTCAGAGCACTGCAATCAAAGGGGGTTTCATAAGGCCAAATAATATTGCTCCCCTGACTATGCACAGAGAGAGGGGAAGAGACAGGGAAGACCAGAGAATTTAGGCCCCTTTTCAGAACAATTTGGTGGCCGATGAGGAAGAAAGAGAAACATATAAGCTTGATCCTGAAATCCACTGCTTAGAAGGAACTCCTCCTTTTCCTCATCTCACTCAAGCATCTTATGAGGAGTCTCTCATGGATAGTCAGCTAAATGAATTGAGCAAGAGAGACAAGGCTAGCAGCGATCGAGGCAGGTATAACCTGAGGTCCGACAAAAAGATAGCAGCACCTGTTATTCTTGATCTGTCCACTAGAATAGAGAAACCTGCTAATGAAGTAGAAGATAGTCATAGAGGTAAGAAGGCTCAACCCCTCTCTCCCATTGTCCACCATCATGTTCCTGAAATAAGAGAAATTCCAAAGCTTACATCTTCTTTTAATTTTGAGCATGCGATTCAAAAGATCATAATCCCAGTGCCCCTCACCGAGCTCATTAAACATGAAGACTTCAAAAAGCGCCTCTCTGAGATTTTGCAGTCTGAAGCCTCATGCCTTCCCACAGACTCCATAAACCTCCAAGATGAAAAGCCAGCAGTTGTCCTAGGCCCCATGGTAGAAGATAGGGATGAATCATCCCCTCCTTTCTACACATCCCTGAACATACACGATAAAGTGTTGCACAACTGCTTGATGGACTCAGGGGCTTCCCACAACCTCATGCCCAAAACTGTCATGGAAGAATTGGGGCTAGAAGTCACCCAAGCCTATCATGACCTATATTCCTTCGACTCCAAAAGAGTTCAGTGTCTTGGGGTTATTAAGGACCTAGTTGTGACCTTGTTTCAACTGCCCATGAAAAGTGTGGTCATGGATATTATAGTGGCCGATGTTCCCCCCAAGTTCGGTATGTTTTTATCAAGATCTTGGATAAAGAGACTGGGGGGAACTTTGCAGATGGACCTAACATATGCTACTATCCTAGTGTTTGGAGGAGAGCATAGAAGACTATACAAGAAGCCCAACTGGCCTATATAATCAGTGATGAAGCCAACCCTACCAATCATCCCATCTTTGCCTTGGACACCGATTTAAGCTCCAGTTTACTACAGCTCACCCATGCCCCCAAGCCTCCTCTCAAACTCAGAAAGCAGCCCACAATTTCCCCTAAATTTCCTCCCTCCCTCACCCCCATCTGGAAAATGTTCTTTGATGGAGCCTCTTCCAGGGAAGGCGCTGGAGCTGGGGTGGTTTTTGTGTCACCTGCTCAAGAAACCATATCTCTGTCATACAAATTAGAATTTGCAACTACCAACAATGTGGCAGAGTATGAAGCCCTTATCCTAGGATTAAGAGCTGCAAGGGAAATGGGAATCCAGGAGGTAACAATGTTCGGAGATGCAAAGTTGGTAGTCCAACAGATCAGAAACACTTATCAAGCTAAGCATCCTCGACTCAGGAGTTACAAAAATGAGGTATGGGACCTAATTCACAGTTTCTTCTCAGCGTTTAATATTTCTTTCATCCCGAGAGAGGAGAATTCAGTGGTAGATTCCTTGGCTACATCAGCGAGCAATTTCAAAGTGCCCTTGCCACCCAAGTTCAGATATGATGTAGAAGTGAAATACAGACCCTCCATACCTAACAACATCAAACATTGGAAGGTGTTCGAGGATGATCTCGAGATCAAGAAGTTCTTGGAGACTGTCGAAGAATTTTCAGAGATGCATATCGACCAAGATTCTGTCTCTGAGCAAGGGCTTGATGGAGGTAAGTTGCTGAGTAAAATAGCAAAGCATGACATTATTCAGCTGCCTAGCAATCACATTCCGAGGGGACTAGTCCCTTTAGAAAGATTGTTCGATGGGAATGATGTGGCAGTAAAGGGCAGGGTTTCATATGAAGGTGCTGACACAGTCGAGTGCAACATTGGCACACCAGAGGAGCCTAAGTTTGTCAAGTTGTCAAGGGGTTTGACCAGAGAGCAGAGGGCCAAATATACTTAGTTGCTGAGAGAGTTTGCTGATGTGTTTGCATGGACCTATGAAGACCTCAAGACATATGACACATCCGTCATTGAACACAAGACCCCACTGAAGGAAGAGGCAAAAAAATTCAGGCAGAAGCTAAGACAGATAAATCCCATGTTGCTGCCTGTTATGGAGAAAGAAGTGAAGAAGCTGTTAGAGGCTCAGATCATCGTCCCCTTAAGATATTCTGAATGGGTGGCCAATTTGGTTCCGGTAAGGAAGAAAAGTGGAGAAATCAGGCTTTGTGTTGACTTCAGGAACCTGAATAGGAGCTCAAAGAAAGAGAATTATTCCCTACCCAACATGGAACACATATTGTAGAGGGTAACAGGAGCTTCCAGGATGTCCATGATCGATGGTTTCTCTAGCTACAATTAAGTCTCAGTTATGCCTGAAGACAGAGAAAAAACGACCTTCACCACCCCTTGGGGCACATTCATGTATGCCAAAATGCCTTTTGGGTTGATGAATGCAGGAGCCACATTTCAGCGAGCCATGGACATAGCCTTCATCGAGGAGAAATATAGGTTTATGGTGATCTATCTAGATGAAATAACAGTCTTCTCCAAGTCTGACAAAGAACACTGCTGCCACCTGAGAAAAGTTTTTTCGAAGTGTTGCAGGTTTGGCCTCTCCCTAAATCCCAAGAAGTTTCTGTTTGCTATGAAGGAAGGGAAGCTGTTAGGCCATATAGTATCAGCAGAAGGGGTAAGAATTGATCCTAGCAGAGTAGAAGCAATTCATACCTTATCACTTCCCAGATCTAAGAAGGAAGTTTAGGCCTTTTTGGGGAAGATTAATTTTCTGAGGAGACTTGTCTCAAGTTTTGTTGAACTAGTGAAACCCATCACAGCCATGCTCAGAAAGGAAAATGAAGTTAGATGGACTACTGAATCACGAGAATCTTTCAGCCTAATTAAGAAAGCATTGACTGAAGCACCTGTGCTAATCAATCCTGATTATTCCAGAGATTTCCTGATTTTTTCTTTTGCTTCTTATGATACAGTAGCAGCGGTCTTGTTGCGGAGAAATGAGGAAGGGCATGAGCAGCCCCTTTCGTTCTTCAGCAAGGCATTGAGAGATGCAGAAGTCCGGTAGGAGATCATGGAGAAGAAGGCCTATGCCTTGGTGAAAGCCCTCAAAGATTTCAGAGTGTATTTCTTGCACTCAAGGATCACTGCATACGTCCCTTCAGCCTATGTGAAGGACATTCTTATACAGCCAGACATAGACGGGAGGAGAGGTAAATGGATCACCAAGATCCTAGAGTTTGATCTGGTGATCAAGCCCACCAAGTTGATAAAGGGGCAG
>JASDQU010309147.1:126329-144805 GCA_032191745.1 Picea mariana
AGGGAAAGAAAGGAGCTACTTAAGAAGGGCCAAAGGCGTCGTGTTTGATCATAGAAGGGATCACCACGATCTCCAGGTGCCATCAGATTCAACCTTGATCCTGATCTTCGCTTGGAGTAAATGAAGGCAAGAAGGGGTGGTTGAAACCTCTCCTCATTCATTAAGTGTGAGGTATGGAGGGTCTAGCAAGTGGTCTACTCGAGAGGGTCCTGTGTACCCATTTTTCCAGAAAAACCATGCCGAGTTCTTGACTAGCCAGGGGAGGTATGCACATGCTATATTAGCTCTTAATGGCTCGGATACTCCCCTTACAGTAGCCATGTGCAGTTAAGGTGGCGTTTGACAAAGAATATCCATCTAAATTTGGTTGAAGGAACACCAAGCCTTGGATGACTGATGGCACCTCTGTTAGGTGATTTTCTCTGAGTATATAAACTCAGTATTTGTATTTTGTAATCCATCGATGGTAGATTGAAGCTCCTAATTGTAAAGTTTTAACAAACACCCTATTTCTCTGGTCATGCATCTGTATGTAAGATCTCTTGTTTAATGAAAAATAGTCTTCTCGTTCCATCTAGTTTTCATCCCATGCTGAGAGAGTTTGTGATCGACTGATTCACATGAATTATTGCAATTATGTTATGATAAAGGATTTATTATTGCATTCTTGTGTTCTCCAGTTTTTTGCGTTTGAATGTAAGAAGATCTTGCATTTAGACGTTTTCTCCTACAGTCTGTTAGAAACCTGATGTTTACAATAGACCTTTGCTTTTCTCTTATACAAGTCTTCCCCCTACTCACCCTTACTACAACTTACTGTCTGAAGTTTATCTAAGACCTCACCTGCCCATGCATGCCTGGCCTAGTTTTGGAGTTAGAACCACATCGTTTTGAGTTAACCTCCATTCGATCACCCCATTAAAAAAATCGTGACATAAACTAATGGGCGTCGGGCTCTGCTCCTGCTGCAATCCAGGGGTGACTTCTGATGCTAACAGAACTAATCCATGTCCCCTCCTAAGTGTTTCTAGAATACTCTGCGAAGTGTTATTATCACAGATCTATGTCCCATATTGGTTACAGACACCTAAGTTCTGTAACCCCCCTGCCTCTACCTTGGGTGAGACTTCACCTGCTTCGTAGGTGTTTCTGAAAAGACTGATAGTTAGGGTTTTGTTGGTGCGTTGTTGAAGCGTTGAAACCTAGGTCTTCCCCTGTGCCAAAAAATTGTTCCATTTTCAGGACCCATTTGTTGGCACAGGGGCAGACCTAGGGTTCAACGCTTCAACAACACACCAACAAAACCCTAACTACCGACCCTTTCAGTAACACCTGCGAAGTAGGTGAAATCTCATCCGAGGTAGAGGTGGGGCGGGGTTACAAGACTCAGGTGTCTGTAACCAAGATGGGACACATATATTTGATAATAACACTTCGCAAAGTATTGTAGAAACACTTAGAAGGGAACATTCATTATTTCATTAGATTCATTAACATTCCAAAGCAAACCTTAATATGGATTGGCGTAGTAACAACAAAGATTAAGCATTTATACTAGTTATCACATAGCATTGAGTTATATCTAACATTCATTCATCTTTAAGTAAAGGAATAAGCATCAACAAATCTATCTATCATGCATTATAATCAAGGCACTAAGAAAATCCATCACATGAATAACACAACACAAAGAAAACTAGAGACACAAGATATATGTGGTTCACCCCAGTGTGGGGCTATGTCCACCAACTGCTTCATTTTGTTTATTATTATTCAATCTCTTACATTCATTTTCTTTTGTGCACTAAGCTAGAAAGACAATCTTTGCACTAGATAGGATATCTGAGCACTGAGCACCATATCCTCCTTCCCAAAACTAGGTTAAGGCACAAAGCCAACTTCTCTATTGAGCAAAAAGCATTACATACACATTATGTTGCATAAAGAAACTCAAAACTACTTGCACTTAGCCTCTTTTTCACTATCCCCATTCTTCTACAATACATTCTTACTTATAGTTTTACAATCCCTTACAATAAGGCCTAATCATGGATAAACCCATGGGTCACATCCCATAACCCATTACAAAAACCCAAGGAACCCTTTGCTGGGTTCAAATAGCCCGCAAAATTAGTGAGATCTGCCATCTCATCTCCACCTGGGTGATCCATCTTTGACCAACCTGTCCAAGTCCAAAATTGGTCCAAACCTGACTAAGGTTTATTCAAAACTTGGTCGAGGACCAACATTGAGCAACCTCAAAATGTAGTCGACATATGGTTTCAATTATTTTTTGACATTCTCAGGAATGACCCATTAACAGAGAAGTTGTGCAATGCACTATACCTATTTTTAGGGAATGAATAACCCATAGAAGCATGAATAATGGATAATCTTCCCGAGAAGAGTACTCATAGAGTGTAGAGAAGAAAAGTACGAACTAGAAAAGAATTCAGACTAGTAGCCCGGTTAGATGAATTTGATATTAAGGATGTCATGTTGGATCTAGGATCCGATGTGAACATTATGCCTAAGAAGACTTGGGAAGCCTTATGAAAACCTAGGCTGACATATTCCCCAATTTAGCTAAGAATGGAAAACCAATACTATATCTTCCCAATAGGAAGATTGGAGAATGTGGAAATAGATGTTGCAGGAGTAAAGACCGTATTTGACTTTGAATTGATTTAAATCATGGGGGATAAGGACCCTTACCCTACACTACTTGTCATTGATTGGGCCTATGAAAAATATGTTGTAATCGACTTAAAGAAAGACACCATGACCTTTGAGGCTGATGGAATCAAGGTAGTTCAACCCTTGGATCCATATGTAGGACCAAAATATACAGAGCCAACATAAAATAATATGGAGGGAGAATACTTGGATCAGTTGTACACTGTAACAATAGGAACAAAAGATGATTACATAAACCCTACTATTGATGGATCAATAAGATGAAGAAGCATACAGTTAATAGACGAATATTCAGAATTGGCTTTTGATAGTTGGAAACAAGGTTCATATGAAAAATTCTCAAGGAGATGTGTAACTGTCAGAGAAACCATATGGGTTGGGACCAAAGTTAGAGAACATCTAGTATATGATGGTATCTCAGGAATCAATAGTTTTCTTCTAAGCATGGAAGAAAAGGTAGTAGAAGATCAAAGAATCTCAGTACTAGATATAACTCTCCAGGAAACCCCTGCCAGATGGTGGGCCAATCATAAATCCTTACTCAGATATTGGGATGATGTGAAGCAAGCTATAAAATATATGTTTCAGAATAAGGAGCAGCTGGAAGCAAATATGCAGACAGATTTCCAAGTTGTGCAACTGTTCAATGGAAAATCTAATCCTAAAGTGCATATCGAACACTACGTGACACACTGGCAAGATGCGGAAATACCCTCTCACTTCTGGGTTCAGGTATTTCCCCACTCTCTAGGTCCAATCTTGAAAGATTGGTTCATACATGAGGAAACCAGAAGATAGAACAATGACTGGTGGACACTGGAAGCTCATTTTTGCAAGGACTTCTTGTTTACAAGTAAGTACCCTGGGCTTGAAGTAGTCCTGCAAAAGATTAAAGAATTTCCTTTTACAGATAATGGTAATCAGAAATCAAACCTAGGGGTATGTCCAAAACATAACCAAGAACTTCAGACTAATATTCACCTAGCCTCAACCAAGAATCCTATAGAATTCTATAAGATTAGCAGGGATTCAGAAATCCCAGATGACTTAGAGGAATTGAGAAACCTAGCCATTAAAGAGACACAAGGGAATAGAGAAATCCAAAACACCATACCCAGTCAGACTGATAGTTCCTATAATCACCCATTAAAACTACTCAAGTTCAATATAGGGACCACAGATCAACCTAAGATATCTATTTTGGGAGACTATTGGGATGAGCAAACTAGTCAAGAAATACAGAGTTTGTTGTGGGAATATGAGGATTTATTCCCAAAGACTTTTTCAGAGTTGAAGGGAATCAAAGGAGTTATGGGAGAAATGACAATCAAATTGAAACCAGGATCCAAGCCTGTGAGACATAGACCATACCATCTTAACCCTAGAGTAAAAGAGAAGGTTAAGAAGGAGATATACAATATGTTGGAAGATGGACTCATTTTTGCAATAGAAGAAGTGGAATGGGTCATCCCAATAGTCATCCAAAGCAAGAAAGGCATAGAGGATACCAGGGTTTGTGTAGACTATAGAATCCTCAATTCTTCCTGTGTACATGACTCTTTCCCAACAACTTTTACTGATGAGGTTCTAGAACAAGTTGTGGGGAAGGAAGCATACTCATTCATAGATGCATTTTCAGGGTACCACCAAGTTAGGATCGCCAAAGAGGACAAAAGGAAGACCACATTCATAATAGAATGGGGATCTTTCACATACAATGTGATGCCATTTGGCTTGAAGAACACCCCTACAAGTTTCTCCAGGATTGTAATAGAAACTTTCAGAGAGTTTATTCACAAGTTTATAGAAGTTTATATGGATGAATAGACGATATATAGTTTTCTCAAGGAACATGTAGCACTGTTACGTTTGACATTTGACAGACGCAGAGAATTGCAGATATAATTGAATCTCATAAAGTGTATCTTTTGTGTACCACATGGGAATTTGTTGGGCCACATAGTATTCCAAGAAGGAGTATTAGTAGACCCATCCAAAGTTGTGTTTATTGTGAATATGCCACCGCCTACGAGTGCTAAGCAATTGCGCTCCATGCTGGGACACACATGGTACTATCGCAGGTTCATCAGAAGATATGAAAACATTACTGCACCTCTAGAAAATCTACTGAAAAAGGATGAAACATTCCAATGGACTCCATAATGTGATAAAGAATTTGAGATCCTAAAGGAGAATCTCAATACAACGTTGATTCTGATATTCCCAAACTAGGAAAATGAATTTCATGTCCATGTAGACACTTCAGGAATTTCCTTAGGAGCTATCTTAGCGCAACCTGGAGATGGAAACATGGATCATCCTATCTATTTTGCGAGTTAGAAGTTGTCACAAGAAGAGCGCAACTACACAATGACATAAAGGGAGGGTTTATCTATGATTTATGCTTTGCAAAAATTTAGACATCATTTTTTAGTCTCTCATTTCAAGTTTTTTGTTGACCATTCTGCATTAAAATATCTAGTTAACAAACTTGTGTTGAAAGTGAGAATTTGTAGATGGTTGCTATTATTTCATGAGTTTTCTTTTGAATTAATTGTTAATCCTGGAAGATGAAATGTAGGACCTGATCACCTGTCTATATTAGAGTCAAGGGAAAGTGGTGGAGAAGTTAATGATCAGCTCTTAGATGCAGACTTGTTCCAGGTTGAGGCCATACCAGAGTACTTGGAGGACATAGTAGTCTTGTTAAGTACAGGGGCTTGTCCATAAACATATTCTGCAACCCAGAAACACCATATGGTTGTTAGAGCAGTGAATTACCAGTTGATCATAGGACAGTTGTATAAATTGGGACTAGAGACTATCCTCAAAAGATGCATCCTGGATCACGAAAGACAAGATATACTCTCGGAATGCCACAACGGAGTTACAGGAGGCCACGTAGGAGGGAAGGACACTATGTATAAAGTTATACAAGTTGGACTTTGGTGGGAAATGCTCTTCAAGGATGCAAAGGCATATGCTATATCATGCGATGTTTGTCAAAGAGTAGGTAAGCCATCATGACGAGATGAATTACCACTTCAACCAGTTTGAGCTCTATAGGAATTTGAGAAGTGGGAAGTTGACTTCATTGGACCAATCAAACCCATATCCAAGCATTCAAAGGCTAGGTACATCATCACCACAACTAACTACCTTACGCATTGGGCTGAGGCAACAGTTGTTCAGGACTGTTCGACTAATACTGATGCCAGGTTCATTTTTTAGAATATTATCACTCGATTTGGATGTACTAGGATCCTAACCAATGATAAGGGAGATGATTTAATTAGTAGCACTATAGAATAGATTACAACATATTTTTTGATCCGACATCAAAAAAGCATTCCCTACCACCCGCAAGCCAATGGAACAGTATAAGCATTCAAAAATATTCTAGAGAGAGGGTTAACAAAGGTCTGTTGTGAAAATTGGGAAGACTGGGATGACCGAGCTCTAGCAGTGCTATGGTCTTACAAGACAACCACAAAGAAACTCCACAGGTACATGCCATTCCAGGTGGTTTACAGGAAAGAGGCAGTGGTGACTGTAGAGTTCATCACTTCGAGTTTTTACATCGCACAGATCACACATATGTCAGAAGAAGAATTAGTTACACAAAGACTTATGGAGTTACAAGAACTCGAAGAGACCATGTTTTTAGCACACTTCCATCAATCAGTTGAGAAAGAGAGGAAAAAAGCTTGGCATGATAGGAACATTAGAACCAAATTATTTTCCCAGGGACACAAGGTTCTACTCTATGATATTCGGTACTGGAAGTATCTTGGCAAGTTGCACATGCATTGATTGGGACCATTTATAATTGCAGAGATCCGACCCTCAGGAGAAGTCATACTCGCGCAACTAGATGGTATGCTACAACTAGGATGGGTGAATGGTGCTTGCCTGAAACCCTATATGTCTCAGAACTGAGATAAAAGGAATGTTTCTCTAGTCTGAAGGAGCATGTATAATAGTTATATTTAAGTTTTCTAAATTTTTTGTAAATTCAGTTAATAAAGTCGATGTGTGCAGTGTTTCATTGTGGCACGTATTTCATTTTTTGTTTAAGTGTTGGTTGATGTAGAACGACTGACTCAACATCATAGGATCATAAGCGCAAAGAATCCATTAATGGAAGTCATTAATATGAAGGGGACCCCTTTGTGGTTAGAGGGAGAATGAATCCAAATACAATCTGAGTCCATGTGCCACACGAACCCAGTCTAGTCACAACCATAAAGCCATAAATCCATGATACACCAATATGTCATCGGTATTTGTGATAGGATTCCCACCCATCAAACAGAAAGGTATGAAACCGGCAACGTCCTTATCCAACTCGCACAAGTAAATGCCAGGATCACCCGATAGGATTTACCCCATAAACCTGTCCCGTCGGAAAATTCAGATCCAAGTTGCATCCATATGGTCATAATGAAAAACAATTATTGCTAAAATTACCACTAAGCCTGAGTATAAGGCTCTGAGAAATATCCATAGCACCCATCATTTTCAAAAGAACTTAGTAATTTTTGAATTCTGAAAAGTGAGCAAGCCTGTGCAAGTGTGAAACCCGTAGGCATGACCCCTAGCCCTTAGCTCACTGCAGAAGTTGTGATAAGTCAGAATCCACAATGCCGAGAGCCACAGGAAGTCAAAGCACCATGTCCAAAGATGCAGTACCAGATGAGCCCTATGACCCCCAAGTCAAAGTCATAGGTGATCTCAAGGGGAAGGTGGAGTAGGTCAAGCTCCTTGATCTTGACTTAACAGATCTAGTTTTGTTTCCCCAGATGAACATAGACCTCTTCTAGGATATGGCTCCAGATGAGCTAGAAGATATGCAGTTCGTGCCAAAACTAGAATTTATCAACCTCTTCAAATCGACTATCATGAACCTCAGAGACCTACCAGTATTCGGTACCATTGGCGAGGTTGCGCGGTGCACCAAATTCCTAATCAATAAGGTGCATGACCAAAGTCTATGGTTGGATAGGTAGTACCCAATCCATGCTAAATCCATCCATCAAATTATTATATGGTCCTTCGAAGGAGAGGATTCGTCGAAAGGATTCTAGGGTCTTGGTAAGCACGACCAAAGGAAATGACAACCCGACCTCTATGAGAGGCTCAACACAAAGAGGGAGGGAGCGCACAAAAATAATTGACCCCATACTACCAAAGACAATTAGGACAATTTGTTACATCATAGCCAACAAGGTTATGAGATCATATTAAAAGGGTGAATGCATGCTAGATGCATTGTCAGTAACAGACTTTTGCACCAATGCCACTATGTTCAACTGGTGTAGTTACCTGCTGGAGGAACTACTAGTGGATTGTGAGGAAGCCTAGGAGAAGGGAGGTACCTTCACCTATGGATATATGATGATGGAATTCATGATGTTCAAGTGGAAACCACCCATGGGAAGACCACTGATGCTGGTAGACAAGGGGCGCCTTGCGAATATGTTCGAGCCCTGGCAGTCTAGGATGGATTCAGAGAATACAACTTTAAACAATGCAACGTTCTCTAAGTGGTACAATGGGATTATATACACAACACAGAGGTTGCGTATTCCGTAGGAGATCCTCAACTACAACACCAGGAACATTTTTTTTAGCATGAACTGACATCATACATTTGTGTGGCGAAGGCATGCTAATAGGGAGGATTTCCACTCGAGGATGCTATCGATCTACTTAGACAAGGAGGCCTTCGACGAAGAGGTAATGTCATGGTCAGGATTTAAA
The DNA here is from genome assembly GCA_032191745.1 of Picea mariana. Classification (NCBI taxonomy): domain Eukaryota; kingdom Viridiplantae; phylum Streptophyta; class Pinopsida; order Pinales; family Pinaceae; genus Picea; species Picea mariana. The sequence continues at coordinate 134,790 of JASDQU010309147.1, forward strand.
CGCAACTCGCGCAAGTCAGGGATTCACTACATTCTTGTTTTCGAGGTGCTGAAGAAGAAAGGAAAAGAAGGTGTAGGATCAAGCTCAGGCTCAAAGCCACAGAATAAATAATCTCTGGCATAGTCGAACCTTGAGGAGGAGGAGACGCAGTCATTGGAGTGTAAGAAAATAACGTTGTTGGTCTTCCATATACTGCAAGATAAAGTCATGTTGACAGGTGCAGATGTCAGCGAGATCCTGAGTGCTACATTCAACATAGAACCAGTGGTGAAGAAGCTCAGAATTGAGGTCTCACCGAGTAAATTCCTGAACCCCCAACCCATTGCATCGGCCTTCCCTCGTACCCACTCAGTGGTCAGAGAAACCCCCATAATCCATATTCAGGATTACCCTAAGCCCGAAACCTTCCCATCTACCATCATCACTACGCACCCACCGTCACCACCACAACCCGAGTTGCCACCCCCATAAACCACCAGTCCACCCAAAACAATAGATCCAGAGCCGAAGAAACTCGATCGCCTAGAGAAAGTAGAGCGAGAAATTCTAGAAACAACCTAGGAGTTACCTAAGCCAAGAACAAAAGTTTCTATTCCAAACCCCGAAGTACCAGAGCAAAGCCTGCAACTGACTGGTCCGAACCCAGACATCCAAGACCAACAGATTGTGTCTTTTGTGCCAAAAAAGGACATCTAAACTGTGGAGGAGCCACAAACCCAAAACATCCAGCACATCCCCTCAATGACCAAGGTTGAGAGTTCCCAAGAAAGCACAACTCCGGAAGAAGACGCAAGAAATAGGTAGAAGATACCAAAGCTTTAGAAGGAACTAGAATCAACATCCAGGTAGAGTGCGACATCCACACAAGAACAAATGGAGTTCATTCTCCAGAACCCTCAACAATGCGCAGATTTGTTGCAACTCTACATAGCCAGAACATAGGTTATGACACTCTTTCCCTCAGCGCTAAGGTTGAGGATTGTGCCAGGACCATCAAAAGAAGAGGAGGTAGAGACCCACTTAGAGCATTCAATGGCTAATGGACTTCCATTATAGAATCAATCACCCAGAGACGCATCCCCTTCATCCACTGTCCTAGAACAATGGTTAGCGACACACTTGTTTGGACTGATCTGAGCATCCACTAATCAACTAGAGTAGAGGCTCCAACGGGATGAGAAGTCTACTAAATATGCAAGGGATGAAGTGCTCCTTGCGCAAGCATGTAGGACACAAGAAGCACGTGAAAATATCTAGGTTGAGCACCAAATGGAAAGAGTGTAGGAAAGTATTTCTCAAGCCTGGCTGGAGATTCAAAAGGTTGCACCTGAACTACCTGAAGCCAATGATGCAGGAGAGTCGGAGCATCGGATTGAGTTACTCCAAGGAGCATGGAAACAACTCGCCACTTGCACTGATCATCTGATAGTGCAGTTGTGTCAAACTCAACAAGAAGCAGAGAAACAACCTCAAAAGCTGCAGGAGAAAATGGAGAAGATAGTACTTGAAGGCAACAATGCCCGAGTAGCACTACATAAGAGCACAAATGAATGCACAAATATTTTTAGGGAAGTCAACAATTGGATGGGCATCATCGCTAGACACAACCAGGTATTGGAGGATGTGCACACCAAAATCCAAGTGTTGAATGAAGAAATTGCGGCCACGATGGACTCGCTGGAGCAACAACAGAATTTCAACCAGATCCAGTAGGCGGACAATGAACTGAATGCACTCTTTGAGGCACATATGCATCAAGTTGATGCAACAATATATTATGAGTGGAACTCATTGGTCACATCCAATCCAAAGGGGTGTAGTATAGAGCCAACCCAACAGTTCATAACAGAGGCATCACTCCTTGCCAAAAAGTGGTAGAATAAAGTTGGAAAATTTCAAGGAGTGAGGGAGTAAGCCTTGGAGTTGGGCCCTTCATTTGAAGAGGCAAAAGAAAATAAAGTGCGAGAAGAAGAGTAGGATAAAGAGGAAAAGAAGGACAAGGGAAGACAACAGTTTTTCCTGGAAGCTACGAAAGAACTGAACACTTAACTTGAGGGAGAGTCAAGGTTTGTGGTCAGATCCTGTTGGGCCCTTCATTTTTGGGGATAAGGAATTCAAAGTTTTTTGGCCTAGTAAAAGTTGCGCAAGCTTCAAAAGAAGCTAGAGAGAAGAGAAAGAAAGAGAAACATAAATTAGTTGCGAAAAGGACAACATAATTCCAGCTAGGCAAAAACAGTTGCAGTAGATCAAGAAAGCATGCAAGCCGAGATAGAAGACACAACCTAGATTATATATAGGAATAAACATGATTGTAAAAGGGTTTGTTGTTGAAGTGCCCAGTTGTTGTTTTGTTCGATCGAATCGTAATTATGTTCAGGCCGATCCTCCCCTCTCTACTGGGTTGTTGTCAGTTGAGTCAAGTGAGGTTATAAGTCTGTTATGTAATTTGTACCACCTTTTGAGAGTAGATCTCTGCGACATGAGTCCAGGGCCAAGAGTTTGTAATAGAGAACTATTATATGTTTCTGATCTTGTAAATGAAGGAATATTCTGAAGATAATATAAAGAAGGATCTAAATTTTCAAAATGTGTTGTGTCTTCTTGTGTTTTACTCTTGAATTACAATACTTCTTTATGGTTTATAAGTTACTCATGATGGTACTATGGTTAAATGATTTTTTGCAGCATAAGTAGGTTCAGTTCTTTCACACATAAGGTTCAGATCTGTTTGATAGTTAGATGTCTTGCACAAGATCAGGATGAGTCCTGAAGGTTCTGTGAATCCTCCTAAGTCTTTTCCTTACCCATACCTATCTATTTGTCTCAACAACGCTTCGGGTGAGACTTCTTCTCTTCGGAGGAGATGAAAATTCCACCACTCTAGACTACTCAGTACCTTTTGTTGGTAACCTAAGAAGGACCCTGGTATGATCAAACTTGCACCAACACTATTCATGGGTTGGTCTTATCAATTTTTGTAGGTACATTCTCACCATTACGTCATCGTGTTCTATTAGATGTAATTCACACATAGATAAAAATTGATCCATGTGTATTTTTGGGTCCATTATTCCATCTCTTGAGAACACTAGTAAGGATCCTTGTGGAAGAGTAGGTAACTAATGTCGTTCCCCAAAAAGGTTAAGAGGGTTATTCCTTACCCTTCTCTATGGGATTGTTTGTCTTTCTCGATGTTCGGGAATTGCATTTCTTCTTTCTTCTATATTTTTAGTGATTAAGGGATTTTTCTCTTGTGACCTTGGGTCAAGTCACAACAGAGAAAGAATGAATTTAGAAGACAGAACCTAACCCTATATATAACAATTCATACAAGAAATAACTACTTTTATAAAGGGAGAGAGAGAAAGGAAGAAGGAGAGGCCTCACACCTTGAATCCTTCGTTCGATGTCGATCCCCACTCTCGCTTCATGAAGCACTCCTGATCTCTATTGGAATTAACCTACAATAGGAAACCAATATAGTACTGCAACATGGTAGTTATAGGTTCAAGTAGCTTATATTATGTGTATAAATCAAATCATATATGAACAATGACAACATATAACATTTCAATGAACACAAGATAGGAGGGAAAGAGAATTCTTCTATTGTTAACAATATGTGAAAATTGATTACAACCTGGTTCAACTTCTGACACTACTTTGGAGTCAACTTCTCAGGTTCCTCCACAAGTCCTTTGAGCATCAACTTAGAAATGAGGCTCTTCCTCAAATAAACCAATAAGGATAGGAACACACCTTATGGATATATAGTATAGGAAGGAACACTGGAAAAGGAATTTTCAGGTCAGGGTATGTTACTCAAAGAATGAAGGGATTAGTGAAGCTTGTTAAATAGAAATAGCATAACCTTGCACCATCATACTTCTCCTAATATTTTCTCTCAATGGTGATTTTATACCATCCCAAATAGGTTGGGGAGGTTGAATTTCTTTTATTATGGGATCAGGGACGTTGGGAAACACACCCAATTGAAAAATCGACCAAAAATTGTGGAAATATTTTATTTTTCATACTTTTTGAGGGCATCCATGGGTTGTACACTAGAAATTCATGGATGTCCACATGTTGCATAAAGGAAACCCACGAATATAGGAAAAATCCAAGTTTTTTAAAGTAACTTTGATGAGTAAAGTTTGGGATTTTGCTTAGCAAGCTAGTTAAAAGGGTAAGGCCATGTCACAAATGCATAGGTGTGGTAATTTGTGCTATAACAGATGCCCCCTAATGTGTTAGGTCAGAAGGGAAAATTGATGGCTGAAATACATTATAAATATGAGAGACGAGGATGAAATGAATTAAACTCATGAAGGTTTCCGAAAAAATGATCCAAAAATAGAAACCGTCAACCAAAATCAAGTAAGAGTATTCTCTTCCCAAGTTAGGCATACCCATGATCATGAGTGATGTAAACATGACTGCCAAATAAAATACATTGTGGATCCATGGCATGAACATATGAGAAATGAACATGGCCATGAACAATACACAATGGTTCCATGTGGTATATATGAAGTAGTAAGCATGGCCATGAGGAATACACGGTGGATCCATGTGAAAGTAGATCATAACCACAAATAGATACATAGTGGAGCTATGTCTAAAAATAAAAAAAACAGAGGATATCTGGGACCAATGGTATGAACAAGATGATCATATGCAACTACCAATGTTGGTGGGGTGGTACAATATGTCGGGTAGGAGCACAAAAAATGGGATGCTCGTACTTCACCCAAAGTCTTCAAAACAATCCGTCGTGGTACAAGTCTACACTATGCGAATAGATGTGTTGGGGTCGAACATAGTGAGACACCCTTTGATTACCAATCATTGATTTATACCATTAGAAAACTTTAGACAATCCACCAATATTTATAATGGGTGTCAAGGTACCATGGTACAATCTAACAAGTGTGAATAGATGAGATGATGTTGAATAGTTGGTAGAATATATCGAGCATGGGACATTGATGTATTCCAACTGTCAATAGTGAGGGAACCTGCTACTGATGGTTGCTAGCCCCATCATCCAACAGGAGGGGTATCAAAAGGCCAAATATTTGGAAGGACTCAGATGAAAATGCTATAAGGACCACACTAAGGTACAACTCCTACATGCACTATATGGAATAGTTCAAGGTAGAGACTCTTTGAATATTAGCCAATAATGGATACTATTGACAAAGAAGAGGAATCCACCAATGGAGTCAAATGGAAACCAAGGTAGCACACAAATCCCTATGTGTGATGATTGTTTTTGATGTATAACACAAGGGAAACCGCTCAGTCAATGACCAATGATGGTTTGTCATCTCCTCAATGCAAAGTCACCTATCAATAATCAAAATATGCCTAGGGTGCAACTATAGGTCATAATCTCATAACAATGTGTTGGAGTCGATAAGAGCAGACCCGCCAACAAGAAGTCAATGGTGACCTTCTATACTAGCATGAGTAAAAGACATAGATAGTTGTGATGATGAGACAGATTTGGATGGCTTGGGAAGGATGAAATGCAAGGTCAAAGACTAACTATATAATGGTTGACTTAGGCTGAAACTTCCCTTGAACAAAATCATGACACATTATGTGACTTAGGAAGCATGGATTATAAAGTAAGGTACAATTGTGACACAAGAGGAATCAACAAATTCTCCATATGGTTGGAAGAATAACCAACCCAGGGAGATAATACTCAATAATGAGAAAAAGTCTCCTAAATCCATACTAGATCCAAAATGATGAGATACTGACTCAAGATTGTGATTTGTTCAAGGGAGAAAAAATTGCTTCCAACAAAAGAGATGGACCATTTCCCCCCTTCTTTTTGTTTTTTTATTTTATTTTTTTTAGACTTTTTCATATTATTAAATATTGAAAATGAATAAAATAATGTTATAGTACAATGGAGGAAACGAGTGTCGCAAGAAATAAAACTAGTTCCAGAGCACAAGGAACATACCTATGCTCAATGCAAGGAAGCATGTGTAGGATAAGGACACTAAGGGGAAGTTTCCTCTAGGGTTAAGGTGTCGAGCCACAAAGGCATAAATTGCAAGGCTGGGAACTGATAGGAATGCGTAATCAATGGGTTCAAAAATGGCAAGTTGAATCCAGCATTAGGCCTAAAAGAACAAGCAGACAACACACAATGTAATTGGAACTCAACCCCATGTTCTTTTTCATAAATTTAGTCTACTAAGCCCAAAAAAGAGTAAAACAATACCAAGGAGAACTCTTCTAGTAAAATTTTACTAGAGTATTCCTTTTTTGTCATTAGTCCATTTGGTCCGAAAAAGGGGTAAACTTTCACTGAATAGACTTCCTTTCAAATTTGTTTAACAAGTGTGAAACAAAATAAGATCACTTGACAATCTTTTCATTTTTAAGGAGTTTGAAAAGAGATTAATTGAGACTCCATAATGGAGGGAGTCCTATAGGTAATGGCTAGAATAAAATTGAGTAAGAAGAATGAATTTCATACGTAATGTCATGGAAGGACTAAAACAAATCTTGCAGCATGAGTGCCAAAATGCAAAATGGGTTCTAAACTAGGGCACCCATGGAAGGTAGGCTCTACCATCATCAAAACAACATTCTGAGTAGAAAGAAAGGCTTATGTCGTAAGTTAATGGGATCGACCCTGGGTTAAAGCAACAATGGCGATTGCTAATGCAAATAATTCATATGGATGCAACCTATATGAAATTTTAGTTAGAAAAACATCACCTGCCCATAGTCTTGAGAAAGACTTGGTCAATTGACGAAAAGGGACCAAAAATATCCAAAGTATGGCTTTAACACCTACAATGACAACCACAAAACTACAAGGGACTTGCTATTAGTTTAAATTTTTAGAAAAAATAGAAAACTATAGAAAGTGGGTTTCAAATATATATATAAAATAGGGTTATTTTACCAATTTACCAATTCATTTTTACCATTTGACCTAAAAATTACCCAAAGTGGACAAAAATCTTGAACCTTCCTTTGAATATTCCCAGATCTTGGAGAAACAAAAAAACTTAACCGCTCAGATCAAGTAAGTATTCTATCTCTAGATTTCAATTCCATCCTTTATTTTGTTCATTTTTATGAGAAAATGGGGGTTAACCCTTCCTTTTTCAACATGACTCTGTGCATCCATGGGTTTCCTCAAATCAACCCATGGATGTCTGCAGCTGATAGAAACACCAGTCATGGATATATGCGACTGTTAAAACTAGAAATCGACATAGATTCCTAGAGATAAATTTGTAAAAACAAAACACAAATTATTTTTTCTTTGAACTTGGGTAGGATGTCTGTGCACTAGAGGTAATGTGAACATGAAGAAGTGGATCGAGTAGTATTTGATGACGATAATGCAAAACAAGCACTATAAGAATGTGGCATGTACAATGTTTTTGAAATTGGTGGTATGAGAGCCCAAAGGAGACTGTTGAATCTCTTGATTGACTATTGGAACCCAGACGAAGAATCGTTCATGCTTGGGGGAAAATCACTGACGATAATTGTTGAATATATATACTTCATTACAGGTTTGTACCATAGAGGGGAAGTTCCTAACTTCCAATCCCGTGGGGGAGGTGGTCGGTCCGTCAATGATTATATCAATGAATACTATGAAAATGGAATACAAAAGAGTAGTTCCCAGGTTCCTATCAAACACATAACCAATATGAGTCTCTGAGTTATATTATACACCATGGTTCACATTGTGGGATCCAACTCCTTGGATTTGGATTCTCAAGCCCAGATGCAACATGGGGTTGAGTGCTTAAGACACTTGGATAGTTGGTTGTCATTGATGTCAAACATTAGAGAATTCGAGATACCCCAAAGTTGTTGTGGATATTGATGGTGAGTTACTTTTCATTGATGTCAACAAGAGTGGTTGATGCCAACATATGTGTTGGGTGCATTTGATGAAGTCTACATGAATCCCCAAAGGTGTGGTTATGGAAGCCGAATTTGATCAAGGAAAACAATCATTAAGGACAGTGTAAATGTAGGTAACACACTCATGGATTGATAGTCCTCGTCATGCCATTTCCGTTGATAGGTGGTATTCCATGTGGTTCCTCACGGTTGAGGATTTATGTCCTCATGAAGTTGGAATACCCGGAGACTAGGTAAGAAACTCCTAAACAGTTACAAGTCTTAGTCAAAGGGTTAAGTGGTTTAACAAGAAAACCATAAAGTAAGGAAAGAGGTTACTTAGCAAAAGCATATATACAGCTCAAGGAGTTTCTCATAAGTACATTGACACTCACGTTCTATTGAATATCTCTAAGTGAATAAGTGATATGGTTTATCTTTTTATTGGAAAATCTGAGTTCAAATATGAGGTAACAAGTTTTAGGTTGCTAAGGAAGGTAGAAGGTGAGAGTATTGGAGTTCTCGCAAATGTGAGTAACCTTAGTTTCTCAGGTATATGTGAGTTACAGGTCAACAGAGTCTGGATGTATGCGGGCTGTAGTTGAGGAAAGCACAGATATCTTTGGGTAGTAGAGGAGCAAGTCACAAATATGTGAAAATGATTGTGAAAGGTTGAGAAGTGATGCTTGTACCATGTTTTTGATGCCCAGGTTGGTTTACTCATTTGTTATCTGATACAACAGGGTGTCTACAGGATCAAAGGTATGCTTATGTGTTAATTTTGAGGTTTATGCTTATGTTGTTATGGTACATGCTTGAGGAATGTAATGGTAGCTATTGTGCATGATACACCTTGGTGATGGTATGATACATTGTCAGAGGAACATATTGGATACTTGGCATATGGTTTACTATGCAGTATATGCTTGAAGAATATCATGAGTGATATTACACATGTTTGATGGTATCTCTTTGTGCATGGTTTATGATTTTGGGCACATAATTGAGGCACATGGTTTGAGGTACATCTTGGTTACATGTTGATGATGTTATGGTCAAGCCTTTGGTACCTTATTGATGCATTGATATATGTTTGAGGCAAATATTTGGTGCATGATTGAAACATATCATCGGTAATATGGTATATGGTTTATGCATGAGATGGTATAGGTTTGATACATGGTTGATGTACGTGATATGGTACATGGTTGATGTACCTGGTATGGTACATGGTTGATGTACTTGGTGTGGTACATGGTTGATGCATGGTATAGTACATGTTGATGTACATGGTATGGTATAGGTTGAAGTGCATGGTTGATGCATATTGATGTACAAGGTTGATGCACATGGTTGATGATTGATGTACATGGTTCGATGATGGTATATCAGTGAGTGGATCTTGTTGATGATGGTATATCAGTGATGGTGACAATGATAGTGATAGTGATAGTGAAAGTGATAGTGACAGTGACAATGATAGTGACCAGGTAAGTGATAGGTTGGTTGATGTGACAATGAAAATAACAGGTTGGTTTATATGAAAGTGAAAATAATAGGTTCATTGATGTGACAATGGTAGTCACAGGTTGATGGTGACAGGTTGATGTGATAGGTTGACAATGACAAGTTGACGTGACAGGTTGAAAATGACAGGTTGACAGTGGCAGTGATTGTGGTAGTGACAGTTTGTTCTACACTTATATTTCAGGGTGGAAGGATAGGGCAAGGAAAGGGGGTTGTATCCTCCTTCCGGTTGTTGTTAGAGAACACAGGGATTTGGAGCTTCCTTTAGGTTGGAGCCCAAGAATCAAGGGGTTATAGCCTCCTTTTGGTTGGATCCAAAGAATTTAGGGAGTTGTAGCTTCCTTCAGGTTGGAGCCTCCATCTAATTGCAATTGGAGAATTAGGAAGTTGATGCTTACAATGAATGTAATATTTGATATATAAGAAAATCATTCTGCGGTTTTCTCTCATTTGGGTTTCCACTTAAATTCTAGTGTACTGTGTATTTGATGTGATGTTGTTTATTTTTATACGATCATGATGTTAGAAAACAGGACCGTGGAGCAATAAAATAAAACAAATGCAGAAACAAAACACAGAAGACACAC
>JASDQU010309147.1:145241-157469 GCA_032191745.1 Picea mariana
GTATAGACACGGCTGAAAGCAAAGGGCCTCTGCATCAGGAAGATAATCAGGCTCCACAACCAACACATGATATATTGAATGCAATCATATATGATACATTGACGATATACTACTGATAAAAGTGGTAAAAGTGCTCATAGTAATTCACCCCCCTATTAGTATTCCAACAATTGGTATCAAAGCAGTTTCCTTTAGGAAACAATTTAACCACTGGAAGGAAGATCATGGAGTACACTATGTTTGGGGTACCACAGTTTGATTTTCAGAATGGTCAGAGATTTGAAATGTGGAGTATCAGGATGAAAACATTCTTAGAGGAACAAGGGTATGATGTTTGGAAATCAATTGTTACATGATACACCACTACAAAGAAACCGAAGTATGCAAACAAGAAGGAATTGAAAAGAAACAACAAAATAAAAATGGATTTCATCTGGGAAGGATTACCTGATACAGTAAGAGAAAAGATTAGAAAATGTTCATCATCCAAAGAACTTTGGGAAATGCTACAAAGTATCTATTTGAAGAAATATCATCCCATCATAGATCCAGAGAATGCTAAATATGATGAAAGAATAGAACAAGAAGAAATATTCTCACCATGTTAGATATATTCAGAAGAAGAAGATTGTGAAGAAGGCATAGTAGAAATTGAATAATAATTAATCAATTCTTTAGACGAATTAACGAAAGAAAGGAAGAAAAACAAGTCTCTTGAGGAACAATTAGTCAAGAATAATTCTCAAGAAAGTTCTGAAGAATCCCAACAAGTCATCATAAATCTAAAATATCAGTTGGAAAAATCCAGAAGGATTGAAGAAACATACAAAAGTCATATGGAAGAGAAGCAGTGTTTGGAAGTCGAAATAGTAGCACAAAAAGAGGAAGCAGAGAAGAGAGAGAAGATTTTGACAAATCATCACAAGGAAAGGACTGCGGATTTAAACCAGCTTGAAGTAGAATTTGGTTAATAAGAAAGAAGACTTGAAGAAGAAATAATCTCTTTGAAGATTAAACTTGGGGAAGCAAAGAGAACTGAAGAAGTCATGAAGATTCATATGATGAAAAAAGAAGGAGAATTTTTCACATTGAGAGTTAAAATAATCAATCTCAACAAGAATGTTGAAGAGAGAGAAAAATCCACATCATTAGTAAAGACAGATGAATAGAAGCACTCTAGGTTGCCAGAAAGGAAGAATGAAGAAAAGAGAAAGATTTATGCAGAAGTACTCAAAGGAAGGAATCATGGTTAACAAGAATCAAAGAAGAATGAGTATAATAGAGATACATATTCAACAATACCTTCAACATTCAAGCAACAAAGAAGATTCAATCATGATGAAGGGATCAACATAAAAGAATATCGTGATCAACCAAGGCATGAACTCAGAAGGACTACACCACAAAGAATATCATTCACCCCTAGATATGTTAATTTATTTTATGGTCATTGTTTTACTTGTAATATCTTTGGACATAAAGATGTAGATTGTAGGGCTTATGGAAGAAATGTTCAAGAAATAAATTCTTATGTGGCTCCACATAACATTGAATGTTACAAATTTCACAATTGTGGTCACATAGCTCGTGGTTGTAAAATCATGATGGATACTTCTATGAAAGAGAACATTGATATCCGATATAATAAAGTTTGGAAAAGAAAACAAGAACATGTAAAAGAAGAGCAAATGAATGAAGGACACCCAAAATTTATACTCTCGGGATTGGAAATAGTACAATATCAAGAAAAATATACAGGGAAAATGGAAGATGTCATATATAGGAAGGTTTGGAGAAGAAATGGAAAAAAATAAGAACATGTGAATAAATAACAGGTCCTAGAGATCGTAGGATTCACAGTAGTACGAGAAATAAAATACGAACAAGTGAATCAAGAACAGGCCCAAGATATTGTACTTTCATGAATTATAGTGAAAGATCATAACGAATCCAAAGGAAAAGAGGAAGAATTTAGAGTTCATAGAGATGATGAATCTATAGATGAAGAGGAAGATTACTCTAAAGTAGAATATATTCCTCCATTGTTCTGAGCCATCCGACTTGAAGACTCTCAGTAAATATGAATATTGAACAAGGGGAGTCTATGCAATAGCTAACACAAATAAGAGAGCCATCCTTCAAACAATTTGAAGTATTTGTAGAGACAAATTTAGAGTAGTCAGATAGTAGAAGTACAAAATGACAGATTGATTGATTGAGAAGCAGTGTTCCCATGCAGATATAAGAGGAATATCATTGAAAAAATTTGCAAGAAGGGATATATTCATTACATATTCAAGGATGTATTTTAGATCAGCGGACATATTTGATTTAGTCTGATAAATCGGAATATGTGATGATCAATTACAAAAACGAATCCTTCATGATAGTATAGTGACATATGGGTCAACATTGTGGACAACTGAGTAACATAGTTATGGACAATTTATGACATATGGACATAGATGGATTTATGATATCATTGATAGGTCTAGAAAGATATATGACAAAGCATATTTACAATTGGAATTAGTGGAATCAATGAACAAGTGGAATCAATTGGTCACACAAAGACAAGAAGTGAAAATCATAGAAGAACATGGAAAGAGAAACCTTCAACAATATCTATATCATCAGAGGGACATTGTTGAACAAGTATGGTCAAGTTAACATGACAAGTAATGAAGAAATCAAGTTTTGAATGCTTTTTATATATGTCAGAGAGTTACAAGAGGAAGCACCAATGGACAATAAGAAGCACTGGAAGAGAGGAAATGAAACATACACAGAAAGTCCCATATTTTTCTACATCTTGCAAAGAAGTCAAGGGAAGATAAATAATCAGAGAAAGAGATCCATAAAGGAATATCAATAGCATGTAGGAAGGGGGGACATATCGGCTTGGAGATTTATTCTTTTTCCAATGATGTCAAATGGAGATAAAGAGAGAGATTAGAATAATAAGAGTCAAGCACATGAAGTCACAAAAGGATTGTTCAAATAAGGTATACTTTTCAGGGGAGTCTCTCTTTGCTATTAAAAGAGAAGAGGGACATGGAAAGAAACATGAGGAAAAAAACATGTGAAGAGAAAAAAAAACCACATGAATATAAGGGGAGAAGCCCCAAGGAAAAATACCCTTTTCCATTGATTTCAAAGGGAGGGAGAGATAAACATTGATGATGAGAAATGATCACAGGGGAGCATGAGTATTGGAGCATCAATGTTGATGTTGCCATCAATGCCAAAGGGGGAGATTGTTGGACAGTTGTTTGACATTGATGTCAAACCTTAGATTGTTTGAGATACCCCTGAGTTGTGATTCAAAATGATGGTGAGTTAGTTTTCATTTATTTCAACAAGAGTAGTTGATGTAGATAGATGTGTTGGGTGCATTTGATGAAGTCTACATGAATCCTTGAAGCTGTGGTTATGGAACTCGAAGTTGATCAAGGAAAATGGTAATGAAGTACAATGTAAATTTAGGTAACACACTCATGGATGGATAGTCCTCATCATGCAATTTCCATTGATATGTGGTATGCCACGTGGTTGAGGAGTTACGAAGTCATGAAATTGGAAGCTCTGAAGACTGGGTAAGAAACTCCTAAATAGTTACAAGTCTTAGTCAAAGGGTTAAGTGGTTGTAACAAGAAACTCCTAAAGTAAGGAAAGAGGTCACCTAGAAAAAGTATAAATACACCTCAAGGGGTCTCTCATAATTATATTCACACACACATTCTATTGAATATCTCTAAGAGAATAAGTGATATGATTTATCTTTTTATTAACAAATCTTAGGTCAAATATGTGGTAGAAAGTCTGAGGTTGTGAAGGAAGGTTGAAGGTGAAAGTCTCGGTGATGCAGGAGCATCATAAGAAAGCCAACAAAGCAATTGCAAAAGCGAAGGACAACTGGAAACGAACCAGTGCACATTTTGAAGGCATTTTGAATTTCAAAAGATGGAGCATTAATGTTACAGCCAGAAGGATGTATTACATTTATGTTTTAGAGATTGTAAACAGATCTTGAGCATTGCTCTCATTTGTCGGTTATGGAGGAATTTAATTGTAATGAATTTAAAGTAGGTAGATTTTAATTTTTGACTAGATAGCTTAGAGCCGTAAGAGGGAAAACTCTAGAAAGCTCCCTCGTATGTATTGTATTGTAGGATTATTCTCATTGTAATTTCGTAAGATGAAGAGAAAGAGAATGAGAGAATAGGAGAACATAGATTGTAGAATTTGTATAAGTAGATATTTGTCGCTATTGAACCCATGTACATAAGCACTTGGATTAATATACAAACGCTTTGATCCAATTCTATGGTGTGTCATGGTTACTGTTTGCATCTATTGAATGGTATGTTTATAGTTGGTTTATGTTCTCTGTTATGCATTTGTTTCAATACTTTGTGTGTATGATTTCATGTTGAATGTATGAAGTCTGTGAGAGGATAAGTATAAGTTTCAATTGTTTCTCTTCTTGAGAAGTCCTGCGAGGAGTGCAGTGAAAGTCCGCAAGGAGTGCGTTGACGAGATATTAGTTTTATCTCAGAAAGGCTCAGGAGGGTTACCATTGTTCTTATACCAACATAAGTGCAAGTATAGAATAGAGATGTGCAAGGTGTGCATAGGCCGGTTGAAGTCTTAGACTTACCCAACCAAGGAGAGAAGTTGAAGAAACGTCATTGTAAGGAGTGCACAGAGTTGGAAGTGTGAATAACGAAAGGTTATTGTGAATGCCACAAGGAGTGCATGCGAGAACCCTTTATAAATCCTTGAGTTGTAGCAAGTATAATCTCAGGAAGGATAGGGATTTTGAAGAATTTTTAAGGAAGGACGAGGTCTGAAGTCTCCTCGTAGAAGTTAAGCTGAGGAGGAAATGACAACAGGTATTTTGGCAGGAGCCTTTGAGAAACCTGAACGAATGGTTGAAATCCTCAGAGGGTGAATTACCAAATTTTCGTGGACCGTTAGATCTTGCAGATCAATGGGAAGGTTAAGGCTAATTTTCTTTCAACACTCATAATCTTAGGAGGAGTAGTGGACATTGGATTTGGATCGACAAGAGCCATTGATCTCGTGCTTGAATTTCATCGTTTTGGAATTCAGGGTGTGGAGAAAGTTGTGACTCGGAGTTGAGAGTTTTGAATTCTTGATTCACGAAGTCCAATAGAATTAAGATCGTCAAATCATGGGAAGATCAAAGCCATTGATTCGTGATGAGGATTCATCGCGATTTCAGCTATCAGTGAAGGGTGTTGTTGCATTGCAAATCATCGATACGGGAAATCCCAAAGTGCCTAAATATTTGGGCCCTAGATTTTAGTCAAAGGTCACATCAAGTGAAGTCAAGGGAGGAACCAAAGATCTGTTAGCCATTTTTTGGGTTTGAGGGATTAAAGAAGTCAGAGGGACTCATATTTACGGTTGCGAGGTCGTGAAACTCGAAACATCTTTTTGGGTGAAGGTTGTGGTCACGTCAGTTGATCACATGGGCAAGAGTTTGCGCTTTGTGTCGGTTTTCATAGGAAAAACTCTGAAGAAGGACCCGTGGAAACATTTGCGTGTTGGAGATTCCTGTGGGGAATCAAAGAGTCAATCAGACTCAAAGGGAGATAGAGAACGATCCTTAGACCAGGAGGTTGAGTAGAACCTACTAAGGTAGGGTTGTTGCGTCAGGTGGTATCAAAGCTCAGATTTTGAATTCCTGTAGCAGAGAAGTAGGTTTAATACAATTCCACCCAGAAGACGTCAAGAGTGAGCAATGCCCAATCTAGCTGTGGAAAGGGAAATGAGAGAACTCCATGCTCGATTAGATGCTATGGAGACAACACAGAGATGAACAATTGATGTTGGAGATGTCAGTGAATCTGAGAATGAAAATGAATTTGGGGCTGAAGAAGTTGTAGCCAAAGATGCTATAGAAGAACGTCTATTCAGAGTAGTCGCAATAATAGGTGTTATAGCAAAGAGGGACATTCTGATGTATGAAGGAAAATTATAAATTGAGGAGCTGCTAGATTGGTTTAGAGCTCTAGATAAATACTTTGACTATGAGGATGTCGAAGAAGATAAGAAATTTAAACATGTTGTCACTAGACTGAAAGGGCATGCAACACTGTGGTGGGATGAACTGCAGGCTGACATGCGTTGCAAAGGAAAGCAAAGAATCAAAAGCTGGGATAGAATGGTTTCCAAGTTGAAATCCAAGTTTATACCCAGATATTACCAAATCAATCTGTTTTGAAGAATGCATAATTTGAGACAGAAGGGGATGACCATGAAGGAATACACTGAAGAATTCTACAGGATAAACATCAGAGTTGGTCATCGTGAGAGTGATGATGAAAAGGTCACTAGATACATGAATGGTCTGAGATATGACATTCAAGATGAGATGAGCATGATGGCAATCAGTAATGTAGAAGATGCTTATCAAATGGCTTTGAAGGTTGAAGAGAAATTGGCAAAGTAGTTTCCCAGGATAGAGTACAGAAGCCCAAGGATGAAGAAAATAAACCTCATACTCACCCTGAAAGAGGAGAAAGTTCACAGGGAAGACAATATGTCGATAAAAACACTTTTCTGTGGGCAAGAGGAAGAGGAAGAGGAAGAGGCAGAGGAGGTGAGATAAAGTGTTTTGTCTATGGAAATATGGAGCATAAATATTTTGAATGTCCTGATAGAAAAAATGATGGAGGCGAAGTTCACATTTCAGAAGCACAAAAGATAAATGTTGAGATAGAATATGTAGAAGGTGGAAGATCCTTAATGATGAGGAAAATTCTCTTGAGACCAGAGAAGAAGGTGGAGAATCTAGACCAGGGAAACAGTTTGTTCAGAACTGCTTGCAAGACCAAGGATAGGGTATGCAAAGTAATAGTTGATAGTGGAAGTATGGATAATCTAGTATCCACATAAATGGTGGAGAAGCTGGAATTGGAAATTGTTGCACATACAAGCCCATATAAAGTTTCATGGTTGCAAAAAGGACATCAGGTAACTATCACTAAACAATGTTTAGTTGAATTTAAGATAGGGGGATATAGAGATGAAATTTTATGTGATGTTATTCCCATGGATGTCTGTCATCTTTTATTGGGGGGACCTTGGAAATATGACATAAATGTTTTTCATGATGGGAGAAAGACCACATACACCTTGGAGAAGAATGGTAGAACACATATGTTGCTTCCAATTGAAGAGAAGAAGGTGAAAGCAGAAGCAAACAATACTATACTTCTCATGAGTGGGAAGGAACTTCTTGACGAAGTCAAGAAAGAAGAAAACATGCAGTTTTTTGTGGTAAGAAAACCTAGAGTCATCTTGACAAGTACTTCAATAGATGATCTACCAGAGGAAATTCAAGAAGTGTTGGAGAATTTCACTGATATAGTGGTAGACGAATTACCTTGTTCATTGCCACCCATCAGGAGTATAATCCATCACATTGACCTTATACCAAGGGCGAGTTTACCAAACAAAGAAGTGTACATACTGACGCTGCAGGAGAATGAAGAGGTCAAGAAGCAAATAAAAAATTTAATGGACAAAGGGTTGATTAGAGAAATTTTGAGCCCATGCATTGTGCCAGTAGTGTTAAGTTCGAAGAAAGATGATGGATGGAGAATGTGTATAGATTCGAGGGATATAAACAAACTCACCATCAGGTATAGATTTCCTTTACCCAAGATGGATGACATGATGGATTGCTTGAGTGGAGCAAAGTTTTGTTTCAAAAATTGATTTGAAAAGTGGATATCATCATATTAGAATGAGGGAAGGTGATGAATGGAAGACAACATTCAAAATGAATGAAGGGTTGTATGAATGACTTGTCATGCCATTTGGTTTGATGAATACACCAAGTACTTTCATGAGATTAATGAATGAAGTCTTGAAGTATTTCATTGGGAGGTTTGTAATTGTGTATCTTGATGATATACTGATCTTCAGTAAGACTGAGGAAGAACATTTGAGACACCTAACTCTAGTGATGGGGAGGTTGCAACAAGAGAATTTGCTGATAAATTTGAAGAAGTCATCTTTCATGAAGAGAGAACTCATTTATTTGGGGTTTGTGATCTATTCGAATGAGTTGAATATGGATCTTGAGAAAGTAAAAGAAATCAGAGATTGGCCATCGCCAAGGAATATCTTCGAATTCAGAAGCTTCCATGGATTAACTAGTTTTTACAGGAAGTTCATCAGAAATTTTAGTGGGATTAGTGTACCAATGATGGACACTATCAAGAAAATAAATAAATATTTTCATTGGACAGAGGAAGAAGAGAAAAGTTTCAAGTTGATGAAGGAGAAAATAACTTAACAACCAGTTCTAGTTTTGCCAAACTTCAGTAAAACATTTCAAGTCAGGTGTGACGCAAGTGGATTCGAGGTTGGAGCAGTCTTAAGTCAAGACAATAGGCCGATTGCATACTTCAGTGAGAAGCTGAATGAGAAAAAGATGAATTACTCAACGTATGATAAGGAGTTTTATGAAATCATAAAGGCACTGAAGAAATGGAGACATTACTTGGTTCTGAAAGAGTTTGTCTTATATAGCAACAACCATTCTTTACAATTCATAACTCGACAGGAGAAATTGAACCAGAAACATGCAAAGTGGGTTGAATTTATGAAAAAATTTACTTTTGTTATAAAGAACATTTCTGGAACTGCTAACAAGGTTGTCGATGCGCTGAGCAAGAAATGTTTGATTCTACAGGAGTTTCGTGTGAAGACCTTAGGTTTCGATAACCTTAAGGATATGTACAGGGATGATTCAGATTTCAAGGACGCTTATGAAGCATGTGAGAATCATGTTCTAAGAAAAAAAATCCAATGGATTGAATATTTAATTCAGGATGGATTATTATTCAAAGGAAATTAGTTGTGTATCCTGAAGAGTTTAATGAGAGAAAACCTTCTGAAGGAAAAACATAGTGGGGGATTGGCTGGACATTTCGGCCATGATAAAACCTTTATGCAACTAAAAATCTTATATTATTGGCCAGAGATGAGGACATATGTCAAGAATTTTGTGAACAAATGCAGGATTTGCCAGCATGCAAAGGGGAAAAGACATAATATAGGGTTGTATCAACCATTGCCAGTACCAGAAAGCTCGTGGGATGCAGTAAGCATGGATTTTGTGTTAGGACTATCGAGGACACAAAGAGGTTGTGATTCCATATTCGTGGTAGTTGACATATTTTCTAAAATTGCACATTTCATTCCATGTCAGAAAACCAGTGATGCAACGTGTTGAGCACTCAACACACCCTAAAAGTCTATGTTCATTTTTTACTTTTGGGTACCACTTGATCCTTTACACTGTTTGTTTTTCCTTTAGTATGAAACTAATATGTGTGCTTATCTTTATGTTCATTCTAAAGCCTTCCTTAACATACAACAAAGAATCATGTTAATTGTTAAAGGGTCCTTAATAAGTTACTTAGGTAATCAACACACTAAATCTTTCCACGATGCATTTAGAAGTTCGACATCGGTAAAAGTTAAAGGTGTTGAAAATCACTTGAGAAGTTTAAAATAGTCAAACACTGATATTCATCAGCGTCGGCAGATGAAAGTATTTCTTTTTACGATTGAACCTTGGTAGAGGTATCGCTGAAGACCAACCCGTTCGGCTTCGGCAGGAAAAAGAAAAGGTAAGCGTCGTGCAAAGAGAAGAGCGGTATCGTCGATTACTGACACCCGACACAATTTTGGCGTTGGAGAATTACAAAATACAATGCTCATTAAAATTTACATTTTGAATTTTCCAACCCCCAATGCAACTCAAGTATAGGTAGTCGCAATATATTTTAAGTACTTTCGACGTAAATAGACCCCCTAAGTACAATCCTGACCCACCATCTGAATGATAAATTGTATGTTCAAATATTTAAGTAACCATGGGTTGATAAGCCATGCTAATGTAATTCAATATCAGAAGTTTTAGAGGGAACATATCAACAAGCTCACATTGCAAAAATAACATTTATAAAATCATATAATTTGCACAAAAACTCAGATAAAATAACGTAGTTAATTTACATTCAAAAGGGAACGGGATACATTCAAGAAGCTTCGATATACAATTAATTCCCTCCAATCTTGAGCTACATACAAATAGATATCACCAACACCTTTACTAACTGGCCCGGTCATAGTGAGAGTACAAAATCCTTACTACAAAAGAGAAGAAATCTTAAGCATCACTTCGGGGAACACAAAGCAAAGGCTCGCCCATTATGCATCTCCTATGCACACACCTTCTCCTGCACTACTTCTCGCATCCTGTAACGTTTCCTTTCTCTCTTTCGCTGCCATCCTCTACGCCTCAGGCAAATGCACAATTGTTTCTTGAGCTTCTTGAAGCTGTCTCTGGAGCCAAACTATGCTTCCTCTGCGACCCTTTATCATTGATACCTCTTGGTTCTTTGTCGCCAAATGGCCCCACAACTCTCTATTTTCTTGGTAGAGTTCAGCTATAGCAAGTTGGGCCTGCTCTAACTATTGGATGGAACTCTTAATGGGAGAACCTAGTTTTTTTTCCCTCCCCTTTCATTCCCCACTTCCTTTACTAGAATTCCCCACAAGCCCCGATCGATAAGTAAGTGTCGTAGACCCCTCATCAGCGGGATGTATATTCAGCTCAGCTTGAGGGCAGTTTTCCTCCCTTTTTCCCATGTCTTTCCTAGGCCTCCCTCTTCTCCGTGGTGTTCTCTTTTGTGGGGGTGCAGTCTCCAGCATACCTACTTCAAGCATACTTATCTCCACCCCAACTTCCACTAGAGGCACTGACACCCTATCCAAATGAAAGCCTGTACCTCCTGTCAAATCTTCAAGGCTGCTGGGAGCCAATAAGAATGAATCCCAGGCGCGTTGGGGCTTAGACCTGGCATTCCGACTACCTCGCAAACCCCATCCCTTGTTAGGAGGGGATCCCATAATGCAACAACGTGATTTATTGGATTCCTGTAGGTAATTAATGACCACTACACCGAGTTTCTCCTGAATAAACGCACAATTTTAGCATCATAGAAGCATAAACTCGACTTATGCATGGAATTCCCCACATAATTCCTAGAATTTATAGCCAGAAAAAGAAGCAAACCAGAGTGTTCCAAAAGAACACTCATGCTTCATGAAAAGATACCTTGAAGAATTAACATGTCACAGCTTCTCGTTGGATGTAATATAGAATAATTAAAGCGTCACCGATTAGAGTTGCAGAGAATGTGTAGTATGATAATTCCAATCTCTTTAAACTCCCCAACTTCCATTATTGATGAATGATAGTTGAAGCACTTGGTAATACGGATTCTGGAGGCATTTAGTGACTTCCTTACTATGGTATCTGACCTTCTGGGAGCATACATGTGCACGCTCAACCCTGGCATATTTTCCCAGTCCCAAAGGTCAAGCAACTACTATGACAGTTCCAACGATCGTATCTATCGTACTTGATTTGCCACACTTTGGTGCGTCGACATGATTCATTTAAACTGAAGGGGAGTGACGACATTTATAAAATACATTGGACGTAATTCAAAAGAGAAATTGAGATCACGCAAGTATTAAATGATCAACACTAACGAGCTCACGCACTGATCGATTGTGTTTGTTAGTATCTTATGTCATATTTGCTCGACCGCTAAACTATATCAACCCCGCTTATAGGAAGGATTCCCCAATCACCGAACAAATCTTGATCCATGATCTCACCGATGAACTTGAAAGAAGCACCAAAGCAAGATCGAGAGAGCGATATAGAATGCCAAGCTCCCCCAGTTTAGGAACCCCGATAATTTCATTGAACTAAGTGTTATCGGACTAATCGGTAGGTGCGGACACTAACTGATCTCCCTAGATCCACCTAGATCTAGAACAAAACACACCAGAACATGAAGCTTTCCTTAAGTTTTAGATATTGAATTTACTAACTAAAGAGGGATGAGTGACATACCATTTAAATGTCACTTCCTCTTGCCATCGCCATCCTATCTCCATTCCAACGCTCATACAATGATGAACCCGCAATGGGACCGAACCACTCCTTCCTAGGGTTCGTTAAACATACTCTGAGGGAATCATCCAAAGGATGAGCTTACATTACAAGCATATGTTATCCTCCTCAATCTTGTGTAAAAATAAAGAGGTACTCGCCAAAAATGGTGGGGGAAAAAGTTGGGAAAGAATTGTGCCTAAACCTGT
>JASDQU010309147.1:158442-169429 GCA_032191745.1 Picea mariana
ACATTTAATATGATACAGTAATATGATTCTTTCCTATAAAGCTTGTTATAGGAAAGAATCATATTACTGTATCATATTAAATGTGAAAGAGAGATTACAACCATGGCCTTGATGTCGTGAAGTCCCTTCCAACTATCCTTCATTCCCCACACACTTTGACTTCAAGAATTTTGAGAGCATAGATCTGATAATATTCACAATCTATCTTGACAAAGTGGCTCATCTAGCCAAGCTAAAAATCTCCAAAACTCAATCTAATCCAAGCTAATCCCAAAAGCTCCAAAGCTAACTTTCTCCATGAGAACTCCTCTCCTTTTATAATTTGAAGAGGATAAGGTGAGGAGGTTAGGATGATCCCACTAAATCATGAAAGCGATTAAGATCCAAACCATTCAGATGCCACCTCACCATAGAAGTTTCTCCTTCTAGAAGATTCGAGAAAACACTTGTTTTTCCCACGTGTAGGAATTCTCGCACCCTGCCTATAGAGCAACCTATGAAAATCTCGCACCCTAGATATGGTGCAACCTATGAGAATCAGGCATTCTCGCACCCTGCCTATATAGAAACCTGCAAACTTCCTTTTTAACAAGGTTTTTACAAGGGAAAATGCAACTTCTTTTCTCAGGAAAAGTTCTTCTCCCTTCTTTCTTCAAGAACTCAGGCCACTGACCCCTCTGAAGGCAACAAATAGGTTTACATCATTAACGGTCATAGGGATGAAAAAAATAATGTGTAACACTAAGCGACGTGGTCAAGCGACATGCCGAACAAGATGCGCTATGGACTGAAGAGTTAGAAAAATAGTCGGTGCAAAGCTAGGTAAAGTACGACAATTCGAAGAACATCCAATCAAAGCCCAAGTCATGTTACAATAACTGAAATCCATCTTATTAAAGTACCGGGCTCATGCAGTAGACATCTGAGGAATATATGAAACCTCGATGGAACAACATAGATTTCCATGGGACCAAACTTGTGAAAAACTGTTTGTCCGCTAGAATGAATACAAGAGAAGTCATCCTTTTCAAGAAGTATCTCGAGACGACTATTAAAGAAGCTATTAGAATATAATACCACGTGGCGATTTTTTTTTGTTTAAACTACAATTATTCGTTAATTTTGGTTATAACTCTATATTATAAATAAAGACATCGACCAATTAGCAAAGGGTCGATGGTTGTTGTAAGAACTCTTTCTTTTTGGTTGTTGAGAATTATTTTGAGACTGCTATGAATTGAGAAGTTCTTCTGGACCAAATACAAACTATTTCCATCAGATGCATGTGATTGGACTTGGACAAGAACTACTTCCTATCCTGTTTCATGAATGATGCAGTAATGAGTAAGAGACATTTATTATGTTGTCAAGTTATCTGGTGCAATGTTTTGATGTTCTTTGCTTTAATGATGAAGATAAATTGTTGTGTTATTATGTGATGCATGGTCATGGTAGATGAATTATTTTTCTTTCCATTATCTCATTACATATGTGATTTATTTCTCATAGTTAGTTTCTTAGATAGTAATTCGATGCTCACATCGTTAATGTATTAGTACTAGGCCTGTGGTATAGAGTAATTGACTGCATGTTGAGCAATGGGTTATCCCAAGCTTAACCTCTTCCCCAGTAGTTAAAAATTAATCTTGTTAATTGTCAAGTTGGTTTATGCTGTCTTTCATCTCTCATATCAGCCCCACCCAAGAGAAAATATAGAAGAAAATAGTCCTAACTGAAGGAAGAGCCTTCACAAAGAAACACAAAGCCCATCGATAAACTAGCTAGATCGCAAGATCTGGAGAACCATTCCAATTTAAATGCTCCAAAGTCTAATTGGGCCTCGGTGGTGGGTTTGGTTCCTACTATTGAGTCAAGGGATTTAGGTCCCATCAACAAAATTGCCACTAGAAGGAGGGCTTGAGAATGAATAGCTGAGTATATATTTTATCTATCATTTCAAACAACCTATAGATTCATAAAAACCCACATGCATGGCTAATCCATCACAAGACAACCCACACTCATTGAGTATTCCTGAAATGGATAACTCACCCCAGCCCAAGGAAGAACCTTTTCACCTTGAAATACCTTACGCCCGTCCTCACAAGGAAGTGAATCAATTCAGGAGAATCACTAGAGCCTACACTCGATAGATCAGTGTGTTGTCCTTAGCTCCCATACTCCATCGAAGAAAAAAAAAAAGAAGATCAGTGGTTATCACTCCTGACAAAGTTCTCATACACTTTGTAGAAGACTTAATAGATTTCACAATTACCAAAATCCAACAACCTCTCAATCTGATACCTGAAATGCCAGCCGCCGATGTCTTCGAGCCAAATGACTTTTCGAAAGAAGAAGAGTTCGACTCAGATTCCAAATATATGGAGGATAATAATAACCATGAGGAAGAAAGGGAAATTGTGCTTCAGAAAAATCAGCCCTGGTTGGCTGGAGACGTCGTGGTCGTCCCTGGACGAGTACATAATCTTCCCTGCCATATGGAGAAACTACTTCCTAAGTACGACCCCAAAACTTTAGGATTACTTGAATATCACATCAAGAATTTCATACTCGCGATTAGAATTATGAACATTCAACATGAATATGTAGTCTGTAGACGTTTCCCCTACACATTTGAAAATTCAGTTTCCACGTGGTATTTTAATTTGCCAGTAGGATCTATAACCAACTGGACTAAGTTCTAGAAAGAATTTCTAGATAAATTTGTAGAGGAAACCACTATGGGAGCCTTGATGGCTGAGTTATTCACATCCACCATGAGTCTGAAAGAGAGGTTCAAAGATTTCAACAAGATGTTCATGACTATCCTAAATAAATTCCAGCCTGTGACAAAACCAACTCAAGAGTTGAAAATCGAGGTTTATGCCAACATGCTCACATCTTCTATTTCTATGTTTGTAAAACAATCCGCTAAGAAAACCCTGGCGGATAATTTTGAAGAGGCCAAAACGATAGAACCAGATGAAAGGATGTAAAGAAGGCCATGCCTCTATGGTAAATAAATAAACCCATCCCCCTCCCAGGAGGGGACTCCTTTTGACTAGACCACCAGAAAAACCGGTTGAACAAACTCCTGATAAAGGTAATGGAGATATAGAATATCTACGATGCATGGTTAAAAAATTATCAAATGAAATTATAGACATGAAGAGAAGTGCAGGAGAGGGAAACCAAGGTCAGAGGCCCTACAAGTGTTTCTTTAAAAGAAACCCTCATTTCAAAGCAATTGAACCTCCCTTGCTAACCTAAATATCGATCTATGAAATTTCGTGTATGATTATTTCTGTAATTATCATCAGGAGAACCACTCCAAAAGAGACTGCCCTCAATGGGTCCATGCAATGAACTTGATGGCCAATCGGTTTCTAGATGAAGTCTCCCTGGTTGAAAAACCAAGTAGTTCGGCTATGAATATGGCGGACCAGGAAGAATTTGACCCACCATGAGACACAACCATGATGATATGGGATCCTGACTTTATCATGCCTTCCATGGATATTTTTGAGTCTCGGGAACAACCCGCAAAATTTTCGGTGATACAGACGCATAGTAAGGGTCTGCCCAGATCAAAAGATACCGACTCTACCCAGGCCTCAGAGAGTAAGGCAACTCCCGATCGCCCGAAAACATCTTTCTCTCTTGGTAAGAAACCTATAATCATTCATACCCGGGAATCACCCAAATTATATTACAACATGGTCGAAGATTTGAAGAAGTTAAGGGCTAATATATCCATCATGGACATATGTAAGATTCCTTAGTAGAAATAGTTTCTGCTACAGGCTCTCAGCTTAGACCAAAAAAAGGCGACAGTGAGCGACCTGAAAAGGAATCTACCTTCCACCGATCCAGTGAGCCAACCAACTGTGAACACCTTTGGGGGATATAGGAAGGAAAAACATTTTGTCCCACCATTCGTCCTAACATTTGAAATCTTCAATAGAAACATCCACAATTGTTTAGTAGATTATAGAGCATCCTCCAACATCATGCCCTTGTTTTTTTGTAAGAAACTGAATGTCTTTCCTCTCAATACTAATAAACATGTCATACAACTGGATAGGACCCAGGTTAAAGTCATATGATAACTCAAAGATGTGATGATAAGAATATCAACACACCCCATGTTTGTGCAAGTGATCAACATTATTGTAGTAGATATCCCAGAGGCATATGGGCTCTTACTAAGCCGAGACTGGTCTGAAAAGATAAACGGTTACTTCAGTATGGATTGGGCACACCTTTGGCTACCACTGAAGGGATACAAGAACATGATTAGAATCGATAGGGAGAGATATTTGAAACATATGGTCACTGATTTAGAAGCCCCTAACGAACCCTCATCCATAGATTTCCCCATGCTGGGAAATTATTCATGCGACTCCTACTTTAGAAACTTTGCTCCCCTCCTATCCGATGTTCCTCTTACTTAGAACTCTAAATTCATTTTCCAAGCCAAATCATCGATACCGATAGGAGACACCCGCTTCTTCCAAAACTCGACGCTAGAACTTGCGAAACAAGAGGTCAAGGAACAAGAAACTAATAAGGGAAATGAAAATAGCAATCCCCGTTCACAAATTTGGACCCTCTATTTTGATGGATCCAAATCTCAAGAAGGGTCTAGAGCAGGATGAATCCTCATCAATCCTATTGGTAAACGTCATTTCTTGTCCTATAGTCTACAATTCGAATGTACCAATGACACTGTTGAATATGAAGATCTAGAACAAGGATTAAGGAAAGCCATAGATTTGGCAAGTAAGAAATTATTGTTAGACAAGTAAGAAATACTATACATTGCAATTATCCTCATCTGAAGAATTATCAGCAAGAGGTGCATAGGTTAATACAACACTTTGAGGCTTTTAACATCACTGTGATCCCCAAAACAAAGAATATTCTTGCTGACTCCTTGGCCACAACCTCTTCCAAGTTGTCACCTTTAGAATATTATGAAGCCTCCCGATTCACTGTAGATCTTCTCTACAAACCATCGGTACCTAATAAAATTTCCAATTGGAAATTCTTAGAAGGAGATGAAGAAATCATAAACTTCTTGACTAACCAAGAAAATTTCAAAGACCTCGCTATTGACGATGAACAATTCAAAGAGTTGTCCAAAGAAACCGATCATCAGATGGGACGACCTATGGATAAATCAAAGGGTCACATGATCCCAAAAGGGGTAGCTAATATAGAAAATATTTTTGATCTCAAGGAGCGATTTAAGGGACCCAAAAACGTAAAGACTAGAAGCTCTTGTCCCCTGCATGAAACTATAAATCTTGGGACCCCAGAGAGCCCAAAGAATGTGAATCTGGGTAAGACTATGTCTAAAGAAGAGAGGAAAGCTTACCTCAAATTATTTAGGTAATACCAGGATGTCTTCGCGTGGTCCTATAAGGATTTGAAAATGTATGATACCCGCATCATTCAACACACCATCCCCTTAAAAATGAAATTAAAACCTTTCCAACAGAAGCTCTGAAAGTATCACCCATCCCTGGAGCCTATTATGTATCAAGAACTAAAGAAAATTTTATATGCCAAGATCATTTTTCAGGTTAGGCATTCCACTTGGGTAGCGAACCTTGTTCCGGTGAGGAAAAAGTCATGGGAGATCCACCTATGCATATATTTTAGGAACCTCAACAGGGCCTCAGAAAAAGACAATTATCATGTCCCGCCGATGGAACAAATCCCGTAGAGCGTGTCAGGCTCGGAGATTTTCTCTCTACTGGACGATTTCTCAGGATACAACCAAGTCCTTGTTTCAGAGGAAGATTGTTTAAAAACCACTTTCCGAACCAAATGGGGAACCTTAACTTATAACATCATGCATTTCGGGTTAATTAACGTAGGAGCAACCTTCCAAAGAGCCATGGATGTAGCTTTCTGGGGACTAATTAATAGTTGTGTGGTAGTGTATCTAGATGATGTAACAGTGTATTCAAAGAATAGAGAAGAGCACATCCAACACTTAACTTATATTTTCGAGAAGCGTAAGAAATACGATATATCTTTAAACCCTAAGAAAACTATATTTGGTGTCGAGGAAGGTAAGTTGTTAGGTCACATTATATCTCAGGCAGGGATTCGCATAGACCCTGAAAGGATTAAAGCCATAGCTCAACTTCCCTTACCCCATAATAAGAAAGCTATGTAGTCCTTTTTCGGGCAAATAAATATTGTGAGGAAGTTCACTCCCGACTTCATGGAAATAATCAAACCCTTACAAAATATGATTCACAAAGAAACCAAATTTAAGTGGGATGATGAGCAAAAAGATGCCTTCAATAATATCAAAGCTGCCATTTTCCGGGCCTTGGTGTTGCGAAGTCCCGATTTCAATAGGGACTTTTTCCTTTATACTTTCGCCTCCGATCAATCGCTAGCTACAATTTTGACTCAGAAGAATGATGGAAACAATGAAGCCCTTGTGTCATTTATGAGTACTAATATTCAAGGAGCTGAGCTCAATTATCCTACTATAAACAAACAATCCTACGCGGTTTAGAAAGTAGTAAAACATTTCAGGTCTTACATCCTCAAGAATCACACTAAAGTAATTGTGCCACACCCTATAGTCCAATCCTTTTTCACCCAACAGGAAATGGGGAAAAGAAGGGGAAACTGGATGGCGGTAGTCCAGGAATTTGATATAGATATAAAACCTGCAAAACTAGTAAAAGGACAAGGTTTGTGCAAGCTTGCAACCGAAGCCCAGGATCAAGTAAATGAAGATCTTAGATGGGAGAATGAAATGACACTATGGTGTGGTGAAGTAGCATACATCTCCCCAGGACAAGACTCCTGGTACAAAGATTTAACTTATCTCCTATATCATGTGACTTGTCCCAAAAATGTCAACCCTAGAGAAAGGAGAGCCCTAAGATTAAAATCTGCACAATATTGTCTTATAAATTTGGTTCTCTTCTGGATCAATTATGACGGGGTACTGTTAAGATGTATCAAACAAGAAGATGTAGACAAGGTACTAAAAGAACTCCATGATGGCCCCATCGGGGGACATTTTGCAGGAAACACTACCACTCATAAGATTCTGAGAGCTGACTATTATTGGCCCACCTTGTTCAAAGACGCTCATACCTACGTTAGAAACTGTAAGACTTGTCAAATAAGTGCTAGAAAGGAGAAAAGAGTGGTGGTCCCACTCCAACCTATTACTGTCTCTCGGCCTTTCAAGCAGTGGGGTGTTGGGCACTTTAATTGTCCAAATGAATAGAAAATTAAGGTGTTCAATATAAATTGTCAACTCAGGAAAGTCTATTGTTTCAAGATAATTGTGCACAGTCTATGCTAGATTATAGAAGCAACACTAATCTAATTGTAGTAGGGAAAAAGAAACAAAAAATATCACTAACACAATTATGTTGATACAACTGGAGTTCTACAGAATTGAAATCATAGTTGAAATCTAAAATGATGAGTGTATAAGAATCTTGGATTACCTACTCTAATCTAACTTTCTATATTACTTTTGCAAGAAGAAGTTCTCTAATAATTGCAGAAAGAAATATACTTATTGCAAGAAAGTAATTCACACTTTTATTTTCTTTTACATGAAAACAAGATTTTAATCTAATGCAGAAAAAGGGAAAGTAGTTCTCCAGTAGTGTTCAACAATCAAATTTTAATTCTCATGAGACAGATTTATGCACATCTAACAGGAAGGAACTAGACTGTAACAAAAACTGTATTCTAGAATTGTTTAACAGATAAATCATTCACATTAAAACAACTATTCTGGAATTCAAAATAGAGGGGAATCTATGAGGAAGGTGGGCCCTTTCCTTCTCACTGAATCCTCTCAAAGAAATAGGCTATAGTCTGCTAATGAAATTCAATCCACTCTTCTATTGATTTGCCAAAATGTTCATGTACAATAAGCTTTGATTCACTTCCCTTTCACACAGTAAAAATCCGTCCCTATGATTACAAAAGCTCTGTTATTTAAATTCAGAGTCATTTAGTTAAAACAAAATCAGAACAACCTTGAGAATCCCCGATTCTCAAGCTGTTCGTATGATATCATTAATACAAGATCTAGAACTAATCTTGTAAGTTAAAACATGTAACAGTAGGTGTAACAGTTTTTAGGATCGGTGGCATTTGTTGCAGCAGTCATGTAATAGCAGAATCGACGACACTTGTTGTAGCAATTGTGTAACAGCTTCCAAGATTGGCGCATAGTTGTCACATCTTCCAATATTGGCGCATAGTTGTAACAGCTTCCAAGATTGGTGCATAGTTGTAACAGCTGGTGTAACAACAATGACCATTCTTTAAGACTTGGTTTTTCTATACATTTCGATCATTAGTTGAATCATTTTATGGGTAAAACATGTGAACGTTACCAATCAAACATGATAAGTAAATGAAAATATAAAAGAAAGATAAATGATTCATACCTTAGAAAAAAAGGTCTTAGCATGCATTATAGTAGGCATTAGATTAGAGATGATAAGGTTGAATAGGAAAAAGATGTGATGAAAAAGGGACATTTCTGGGTCCTAACATGCCCCCCAACTGAATACATTGCATGTACTCATGCAAAACACATTCAAACCTTACTTTGTAGCTGAATTAGGGAACTGGCTCCTCCAGTGCAAAATTTCTAAGATAAATTGCTAAGTGCCTGTATGGAAAAATGTTGTGTTAAAAAGAAAATCTGTTGTGTCAACAATCTGTCTGAGTTTCTTTGTCTTGAAAAATAGAATTAGTTTGAGTTGCTTGACTAACAACTTGTGAGGGAAACAAAGGTTCTTGTTTGAAAGCTGCTGGTAAACCAACGACTACCTTATGATGTTGAGATCTCCTCAGTTTTGTTGGTCTATGTGTAGCAATAATTGCATGTTCAGTCTTGACTGAGCGAGTTGTTGGTCCTTCGACAATTGACACTTTTACTATCTTATAACCTGCATCAAATTAAATTTTTCCACACTCAAAGCACATGAGTTCTTTATTTCTGTCCATAACAACTTTTGTGAGTGCTACGATGTCCAAGGTAATCCCTTCTAGATTCTTCTATTGAGCAGTCTCCACCTCTTTTTTCAGGGTATTTAACTCTGCTTTGAGGCTTTCATTCTCTGTTATGAGTGAAATAATTTTGGATTTTTTGTATTCCTTATCTTTCTCTCAATTTGGGCAAACAATTGGGCAAGTGGTACATCCTCAGTATTATTTGTAACTAGTTCTTATGGGGAAGTGATACTGCCAATAGTTGTTTCTTGTGGAACAACTATTTCTTGTGTAACAGTTGGGTCTGTCATGACTGGTTCTTATGGAACAATCTCTACTTGGATAGCTGGTTCTTGTGGAACAACTTCATCCTGCATGACTTGTTCTTGTATACCAATCCCATCATTTGAAACTGTCTCTACTGGCACTATTAGTTCACTGGAAGAGACTGGTTGTTGTGTGATAGTCCCTTCATCAACCATAGAGGATAACGAACGAAGAATAGGAATAGCCTGTTCCATATCTTGCCATCCAATTGTTGCTTTCGCAAACATGGTAGACTTAGTTCTTCTCCTTGGTAAAATAGAAACGAAAGTAGAGGCTTTCTTCTTCGTTGTTGGAGGAGGAACAGGATGTTCTTCCTCAACCACACAAGTAGGAAATTATGGTATACCTGGGTCTGCTATGATTTGTACATCATTACTTGATGTATGATGCATAGAATCATTAGGCTGAGCTGATGATTCTGCTGCGATTTGAGTACATTCAGTTTGAATTGAGAGAATAGTTTCTTGAACTTCTTTGCACAAAGTAAAACCTGGTATACATATCTTTGTAGAGTTCTCTGTCACAGCAACATAAGGGTTCTAAGTTGCTACTAATGTAATTTGGTCAAGGTATTTATGACATTTTCCCTTGAATGGACATTTTCTTTTCTGAGATAATCCACTGGTAGTGATAGTAGGGCTTGGAATAGTTGGTGCAACAATAGGTGGTGCTTGTGCTACTTCCGGTGCAAAAGCAGAAGGGGTAGTCAGACTTGTTGTTGTAGTGGACCGTTCCGACCTTGTGTGCTTTCTAGGTGATCTATATATAGGAGCAGGGGTTCTCTTTTTAGGAGAAGGGGGTAGTTTTTCAATAACACTTGTCGCGGCCAAGGGCTATGACTCATGTCTCGGTCTAGTAGTTGGTTGTTCATCGTTTGGAGCGATCACAGCTACAGGCTGTGTCGATTCAACTACATCAAGGCTTGTTTGGTTGGCACTAGGATGGTCACGGGTTGTGCATTTACTTCTCTGGGTCGTCTTACGGGCAACGACAGTAGGGGTTTGGACTACTGTTGCAATCGAGGGCAGAGACTCAAGAAGAGGTCCAATCATATCTATAGGTATAGAACGTGGTTGGTCTGCTACAACAGGTAATGGGTTATTGGAAATGCCCATACCTTTGTGAATTAATAGTCTGATGAGTGTATGATTAGAAAGGTAGTTCTTGGATTTTTTTACAAAATGAGCCATGTTATTTAGTGAATGGAGGAGAAAATAAGGAATGTTTATGAATTTTTGATGTCGCAGATGTGATAATAAGATGAAATCAGAAAAATAAACAACTTGGTACCTGCCTTCACAGGTAATGTACCTTTTGAGAAACTCTGCAACTTTACCGCATGGCTCTGGTAAGGAATTGACATTCGCACCTCTGCCTTTTGTCTAAATTTGCTCAATGTCAATGAGGAAAGCCTTCTGAGAATCTGGAAGATGTGTTTTTATGTTAAACCATCGGTATCTTGTTGTTGGAAACCCTGTCACTGTTGGATCATGTTGTCATTGATGCCAATGGTTTGATTGATTGATGTCATTGATTGATGTCAAGTGATTGATTGATGTCAAAGGATTGATTGACTGATGATTTATGTAATATAATATGTATTGTCCTTGATGAGAATGCATAGATGAAGATGGATCAATGAGTTGTCATTGAT
>JASDQU010309147.1:170566-194182 GCA_032191745.1 Picea mariana
AAAACAGGAAATTGTGCTTTTATATCTTCATTACTTTAACACATAGGATTAGTCACGTACCTCATATCTTACTGCACATAACGGTCTGTCAGAGTAATCGCACTATCCAACCACCATCTGAGTTGCATGGAATAGCTGACATGATGAAGGATAGTGTGAGAAATGACGATATGACAACTGGAGCAAAGATGGAGTCCTTTCTGGAGTTGATCAGTTGGAAATCATCAGATGTGAATTCAAGTAATGATGAAACATCACTTTAGGATAGAGAAAGTAGAAAAATATAGTTGCAGTATTAAAAAATTAGCAGTGTTGAGGCATGTAAAGAGTGTAGATTTGGAGTAGAAGTATTGGCAAAAATGTGAAAAAGAAAGAGTGAAGTGGCAAGAAATAATAACAACGATCAGTGTATTAGCAGGTACTTCGGCCAAAATGGCAGAGATAGGTGTAACAACAAATGATATGGTCTGAAAAGAAAATGGTGTAACCACGTGAAAAGTGACCATTGTGTAACAATAGGGAAATTGGCCAACTTATCGGAAATGGGTATAACAACAGGAAAATCGACCAATTTATCGGAGATCGGTCTAACAATAGGAAAATCGACCAATTGATCGGAAAAGGGTGTTACAGTATAGAAAGCATCCAATTTATTGGAAATGGGTGTAACAACAAGAAAATCGACTAATTTATCAGAAAAGGGTGTAACAGCAGGAAAATCGGCCAATTTATCGGAAATGGGTGTAACAGCAGGAAAATCAACCAATTTATCAGAGATCAGTGTAACAGCAGGAAAATTGGCCAATTGATCGGAAAAGGGTGTTACAATATGGAAAACGACCAATTTATTGGAA
Organism: Picea mariana; assembly: GCA_032191745.1. Lineage (NCBI taxonomy): Eukaryota > Viridiplantae > Streptophyta > Pinopsida > Pinales > Pinaceae > Picea > Picea mariana. The sequence goes on from JASDQU010309147.1 coordinate 171,421, forward strand.
ATGGGTGTAACAACAGACAAATCAATCAATTTATCAGAAAAGGGTGTAACAACAGGAAAATCGACCAATTTATCAGAAATGGGTATAACAGCAGGAAAATCGGGCGAACGCTAAATCCCTTAGTTTTTAGGAAGTCTTTTCAACTTCCATAAACTAATCGTTTGAATCCTATTTTTTTTTTGTATTCAACCTTGTTGTTCATCAATTCACCTACACACACATAATTGCCTGATACCCTTCAAGGCTGAATTTATTAGCATAGTAAAAAAAAAATCAAACAAAAACAGAGAAATTCAAATTTTGTTGATTTTATTTATATACAAGGTCTGAGAAAAATAAGTCCTAAGGTTTAGAAGGGGAAGGAGAAAGCTTCTTTCCTTTTAAGAATTGATAACTTGTATCGACTGAACATCTAGATTTGAATTCTGCCTTGGACAGTGGATGCTGATACAGGTGCAAGCGATGACCATTTGCATGTAACTGTGTATTGGATCCATCAATAGTGATCAACTTGATTGTCCCATTGGGAAAAACAAGGTCTATCTCATAAGGTCCTAGCCATCGTGTACGCAGCTTAACCTGGAATTCTTTAAAGCATGAATCATACAACAGAGCCTAATCTCCTTTTTGGAATAATTTCTTCTTGATGAATTGGGCATGCCATTTTGTTCTCTGTTGTTGAATCATTGAGGTTTGATAAATAATGTCCAAAAAATTTTCATCAAGCTCATTGAGCTGCTGCATTCTGGCCTTCTGTGCCATAGTCAAGTCAAGGTTGACTGTTGATGCAGTTCTTAAGGTTTTGATTTCGAATTCAATGGGAAAAACAGGGCTTTTTCCATATACCAGCTTATAAGGAGAAAAACCAGTTTTGTTTCTCCAAGTAGTTCGGTAAGCCCATAGAGCTTCATGCAATCTGTCTGTCCAATCCCGATGATGTTCTCTCACTGTTTTAGTAAGAATGGCTTCGATAACTTTGTCAGTACGTTCCACCTGGGCATTGCCTTGTGGATGGTATGGAGAAGCTATTCTATGTAAAACATGATATTTACTGAGTAGGTCTTCAAGTTTATGTGATGTGAAAGGGGGTCCTCCATCAGTTATTAATTCTCTGGGAACTCCAAACCTAACAAAGATATATTCAAACAAGAATGCTAAGACAGATTTTTCTGAGGCCCTAATGAGTGCTTTCTCCTCGACCCACTTGGTCATGTAATCTGTACAGACCAATATATAGACTTTTTGATTAGAAGGTCGGTTAATGGGCCCTATGAAATCCATGGCCCATCTCTTAAAAGGCTCTAACAGTACCTAAGGCTAGAGAGGCATCTCATCCCCGTGATTTGGCTGACCCACTCATTGGGAACTATCACAAGTTTGAACATATTTCTTGGCATCTTGAAATATGGTGGGCCAAAAATATCCCATCCTTAAAATTTTATGCCTAGTCCATTTATCAGCAAAATGACCCCCACAAGGGCCATCATGGAAAGATTTCAGCAGATCATACACTTCATCATCCCTTACACATCTCCTGATTTCCTAATCCAGACCTGTGTAGAAAAGGTATCCTCCTATCCAACTATACCAAGCACTCTTCTAAATAATCTTCCTTCTTTCTCGAGGAGATAAATGGGGAGGTACCTTCCCCGTAACCAAATAATTAGCAATGCCTGCGTACTAAAGTGAGTGAGAAGATACTGCAAACAAATTTTCATCTAGAAAGGAATCATCAACAGGTAAATTATCATCATTTATATGTAATCTTGAGAGAAAATCAGCAACCACATTTTCTTTTCCTGGTCTATCTACTATAGTGATGTCAAATTCTTGTAGTAGTAACAACCATATTGTTAATCGGGCATTAGTAATAGGTTTATTCATCAGATATTTAATTTTTGTATGATCAATATGAATAAAAGTAGGGTAACTAGTGACATAATGCCTGAATTTATTGATTGCATAAACTACTGCTAATAATTCTCTTTCAGTAACTGTATAATTTAATTTAGCAGAAGCCATGTTCTTGCTGATATAGTAGATAGCATAGGGCTCTTTGTCTTCCTGTTTCCCTAGTACTGCACCAATTACAGTATCTAAGGCATCTGAAGAAATGTGAAACGAGAGAGCCCAATTGGGCCCTCTCAAAATGGGAGTTGTGGACAATTTCTGTTTCATATCTGTAAAAGACAATTCACAGTTGTCAGTTCAATGAAAGTAAACATCTTTTGTTAATAGAAAATAAAAGGGGGAAGCCAGTTTGGAAATTTTCTTAATGAATCTCCTGTAATAGCTAGCATGCCCTAAAAAACTTCTTACCTCTTTCTGAGTTGACGGAGTTGGAATGTCCAAAATTACCTGGATTTTGGCTGGGTCTACTTGAATTCCTGCGTAAGAAATGAAGTGTCCTAGCACTACACCCTCGCTCATCATCATATGGAACTTTTTTGTACTTAAAGAAAGATGAGACTGTATGCATCTTTTGAGAAATTTTTCCATATTATTCAAAGCTTCATCGAAATCAATGCCATAAGGTGTAAATTCATCCATGAATATCTCCATACAGTCATTCATCATATCAGAAAAAATACCAGTTACAGCTCTCTGGAAAGTGGTTGGTGCATTACACAAGCCAAATGGGAGAACCTTGTAGGAAAATGTACCACAAGGGTTGATAAAAGTGGTATTATCTTGGTCCCGTGGAGCAATTTTTATCTAGTTATAGCCACTGAATCCATCTAAGAAAGAGAAAAACTTTTTCCCATCTAGGTTGTCTTGAACCTGATCAATAAATGGTAGAGGGAAATGATCCTTCTACGTGGATTTATTTAGGGCTCTATAGTCTACACACACTCTCCATTTTCAATTTTTTTTAGGAACAATAACCAACAGTGAGACCCACTCACTGTCTGATATAGGGTAAGTGAAATCAGCATTGAGAAGTTTCTGGAGTTCCTCTTTAACAATTTCTTTAAGGTTTGGGTTCATCCTCCTTTAGGGTTGGAAAATGGGTCAAAATTATTCTTTAATGTATATATGGTGGGTGTATAGTTCAGAGGAAATGCCTTTCATATCCATGTAATCCCAAGAAAATGCTTCTTTATGTTCAATTAGTAATTTCATCAATCGATGAGTTTCAATAGTGGATAGATCGGGATTGATGTTCAAGGTTTTTCCAGGTTCAATTTCTACAATGATGCTCTTAGAACTGAATTTAGGAAATAATTCAGTTGTTTCATCATCTGTTGTTACAGCGGTTGCTGTTATAGCTGAGCCATTTTGATTTTCAGTGTTTTTTGAGAACATTTCTAAGCTCATCTCTTCCTGGGCGATGGGGTCGAAGACTCTAATCAATCGGTGGTGTGTGTTCTGTGTAACAACAGAGAAGTCACAAATAAAGAAGTTTATTAATTCATCCTCTGTCTCATATTTGAAACTCAGGGCTTTTCCTATGGTTAGCATAGGAAGATCACTTTCATCCTCAGTGTCTATCCATAAAGAATTTTCAGGTTCTGCACTGGGTGTAGCATGAGCGTACAGGGTCAGTTTTTTTGCGTCATAACCATTAGAGATGGTCATGGAACCAGATCTACAATCAATGAAAGCATCAGTTGTAGCTAATCATGGTCTTCCCATAATTAGAGGGTGGCCCCACAAATGGGTTTTGGGTTTTAAAGCGACAAAATCAGCAGAATACTCCCATGAATCCACTGAAATGACTAAATCATCAATTACTCATTCTGGTATGATGGTAGAACTATCAGCTAATTCGATAATAGTAGGAGTAGGTCGGACTTGTGTTCTGAGTTGCAACAATTGTGTATTTTCTATTGGCATGATGTTAATTGCCTCCCCTAATTCAAATAGCACATGGGGAATAGATGTCTGTCCAATTTTGACAGTGACTTTAGGTTTCCTGGATCGCCATATTTAATAGGTGGGGTTTTTCCTAACATTAGTTCAGACAAATCCCCCACTGCATGCACTGTGAGGGGTTCCCTGGGTTTTTGTCTAGGTCTTTTTATACAGATATCTCTTACAGTCTTGGCATAAATAGGGACATCTCTTATCACTTTCAATAGTGGAATATTAATGTGCAGATTTTGCAATTCTCATAAGAGATTGAAAGATGGTAATTCCACAGGTTTGGTAATTGTTAGTCTCTCAGGGAATGGTGGGTCTTATGACTCTATAATAGGTTGGTCAATTTCTTTTGTATCAACAAATGGTCTTTCCCCTGATTCCTTGTCTGATTCTGAAGATGGAGCATCTTCAATTATTGGCTCGACTATTCTCCCTGATCTTAATTTTATTTCATCACAAGGCATAGGAGTAATAGACAAGGCTGACACATTGTGTATATCTATGTTCTGAACGACCTTATTATTTTGGTTTGGGTTAGGTTGCACAGGCATCTAAGTTCGTAAAGGAGGATTGTTCAGTCGGGAATTGGGAGGTAACTGCAGTTGTTCCTGTTGGTACTGGGGTTGGAACTGTTGTTGATAGGGGTTAGGTTGGTGATGGTTTTGATAAATGAGCTATTGTTGAGGGCCTCTCCAATATGGGTTCCATTATCCATGATGATTCTATTGATGGGGCATAGGTAACCATGCATTGGGATCTTGATAAGGGGGTGACATCTGATGTGGAGGGGGGGCATTCATCTGTCCATATAGTGGCTGATTGTTCCAATAATTAAGTGTTGTAGGAGAGATTGAGAGTTCATACCTTGACCTCTTGGCTGCCATTGTCTCCTTTGTGTAATTAGATAGAAAACCTCTGCTTCCTCCTTAGTTTCCTTCATTGATGATTTTACTCCTGGTAGAGAGGAACATTGGTCAGTAGCATGATCTAATTCACAAATAAGACATACCTGGACACTGTTCAATGGGAACTCCCTTGGTGGATGTTTCTTTTTGCATTTCGGACAGAAAATGCATAACGCTTGCTCTGATTCTGCTTTTTTCTGCTTGATCTGCAAAGTGTCAATTTGTGAAGAAAAAGAGTTAATCATCTCTGTTTTGAAATTTTCTAACCGATTACCTATTTCTTCTCTTGTTGCTCCTCCATTGGATGATTTCTATACCCTTTAAAAAGTGGTATCCTTGGTATCTGACCTATTCTTTGTAGATCCTTGAGAACATGTTTTACAGAGGTCTACAATGTCCTCATTGGATTCCTTAGATACATATCCCTTGCCAAGAATATTTAGTGTATCTAAACAATCTTCTCTAACTCCTTTTAGAAAAATAGTTTTCATAATTTTCTTACTCACATCCGGATGTCCAGACATTTGTAGATTATACTGGAGTCATTCCACAAAATCTTCAAGGGTCTCATCCTCCTTCTGAGACATCTTGAACAATTCCTCTCTTGGTTCTCTTGTTCGGCAGTAGTCTTGGTACTTGTTCAAGAAAATATGCCTCATCTGTACCCATGTTGAAATGTTCTCTCCTCCAAGGCTCATAAACCATCTTAATGCATTACCCTTCAATGTAGCTAGAAACAGTTTAATCTTTTGTGTAGTGGTAGTGTAGTCATAGCTTCTACACAAAATGTCAAATTCAAATAGAAACTCATCCATATCCTTAGTAGATAATCCATGAAAATTTGGTAGAGCTGAGAGAGGTATGTTTTTCATAGGAGCCATCCCTCGTGTGGGAACATCAGAAATAGGAAAAACTAGGGTAGAGATAGTATTTTCATTATTTACCTGATCTTCATTGTTTTGTGGGTTCTCTTGGTGGAACTCTTCTTCATTATCCCCTTGATTTTCCATATCTTCTCTTTCTCTCCACTCTATATGAAAAGTGTCCCACTCTTCTTTAGTGACTATCCTACCATTGATCCGATAAACCTCTTCTTTTGGATTTTCCCTGTTTCAAACTATACTTCCTTGATATTCAATGTTCTCAAGTATTGCTTGCTGATTTGTTGGTGACAAATCTTCAACTTCGACTTCAGATTCAGCTCCAACCCTTGATGAAAACGATGTTTCAAGAAGGGGTAGTTCTGATGACTAAGGATTACGTCTTCTTGGAGGATTTGTAGGGTGAAAAATAGATCCTGAAGAAGAATCTGCTCTGGCTATAATCTCATCAACAAAGATTTGCCTTCCCATTGTAGGATTTCTTCCTCCACGTCCTCTAGTACCTGTAGGGATAGTATTTTGGGGAATACGTCCTCGCGTTCCTCGATTCATGCAGACTAATCATTCCTTAAAAAAAATAACTAATGTTCTTACAAAAATATATAATTATCTTCCCTGGAAACGGTGCCAAAATGTTGGGCACTTTAATTGTCTAAATGAATAGAAAATTAAGGTGTTCAATATAAATTTTCAACCCAGGGAATTTTTTTGTTTCAAGATAATTGTGCACAATCTATGCTAGATTATGGAAGCAACAATAATCTAATTGTAGTAGGAAAAAAGAAACAAAAATGATCACTAACATAATTATGCTGATACAACTGGAGTTCTACAGAATTGAAATCATAGTTGAAATCTAAAATGATGAGTGTATAAGAATCCCGGATTACCTACTCTACTCTAACTTTCTATTTTACTTTTGCAGGAAGAAGTTATCTAGTAATTGCAGAAACAAATCTACTTATTGCAAGAAAGTAATTCACACTTTTATTTTCTTTTACTTGAAAACAAGATTTTAATCTAATGCAGAAAAAGGGAAAGCAGTTCTCCAGCAGTGTTCAACAATTGACTTTTAATTCTCATGAGACAGATTTTTGTGCATCTAACAGGAATGAACTAGACTATAACAACAACTATATTATAGAATTGTTTAACAGATAAATCATTCACATTAAAACAACTATTTTGGAATTCAAAATAGAGGGGAATCTGTGAGGAAGGTGGGCCCTTTCCTTCTCATTGAATCCTCTCAAAGAAATAGGCTACAGTCTGCTAAAGAAATTCAATCCACTCTTCTATTGATTTGCCAAAATGTTCATGTACAATAAGCTTTACTTCACTTCCCTTTCTCATAGTAAAAATTCATCCCTCTGATTACAAAATCTCCACGATTTAAAGTTAGAGTCATTCATTTAAAAAAAAATCAGAACAACCTTGAGAATCCCCGATTCTCAAGCTGTTCGTATGATATCATTAATACAAGATATAGAACTAATCTTGTAAGTTAAAACATGTAACATTAGTTGTAACAGTTTTCAGGATCGATGGCATTTGTTGCAGCGGTCATGTAACAACAAAATCGGTGGCACCTGTTGCATCAGTCTTGTAACAGCTTCCAGGATTGGCGCATAGCTATAACAGCTTCCAAGATTGGCACATAGCTATAACAACTTCCAAGATTGGTGCATAGTTGTAACAACTGGTGTAACAGTAATGACCATTCTTTAAGACTTGGATGTTCTATACATTTCGATCATTAGTTGAATCATTTTATGGGTAAAACATGTGAACATTACCAATCAAACATGCTAAGTAAATGAAAATATAAAATCAAGATAAATGATTCATACCTTGGAAAAAAAGGTCTTAGCATGCATTATAGCAGGAATTAGCTTAGAGATGATAAGGTTGAATAGGAAAAATATGTGATGAAAAAGGGACATTTACGAGTCCTAGCATGTGGTTTGGATATCATAGGAGAAATCACAACTAACTCCTCGAAGCTGCACAAGTACATTCTTACTGCCGACTATTTCATGAGATGGACAAAGGTCATTCCTCTAACTCGTGTGAACGAGAAGGTGGTTATCCAATTCCTAGAACAACAGATGATCACGAGGTTCAGTGTCCCTTCTATTCTGGTCTTCGATAACACAACTTACTTTTCTTCAACCCTATTGACAGAGTTTTCTCTGGACAAAGGAATCATAATCAAGTACTCTGCAAATTACTACCCCCAAGGAAAAGGCCTGGCTGAATCAACTAATAAAAACCTGGTAAGGATATTAAAGAAGACGGTGACAGATAACCAAAGAAATTGGCATAATCTACTCTATAATGCTCTATGGTCTGACAGGGTCACACCTAAGGAAGCCATAGGAAATTCCCCATACTTTCTGGTCTATGGGCAAGAAGTCATCCTCCCAAATGGACTCTACCTCCCATCTCTTCAGCTGGCCTAAAATTCCAGTGAAGAACCCTCATCGGCCATACAACAAAGGATTAACACTCCGCTCATGATGGAGGAAGAGAGAGAAAAGGCTAAGTCAAAATTCCTAGCTCACCAACATATAGTGAAGAGATGGTTCGATAAGCATAAGGATGAACAAAAGAACTTTGAAGTAGGAGACTTAGTCCTGAAATGGGATAGAGCAAATGAACCTAAAGGAAAACATTCTAAGTTTCAAAGTCTATGGCTTGGACCTTTCCAGGTAGCTGAGTAGATTGGGGGAGGCACTTATTGATTATAGAGTCTGAGGGGAGAACCTGATGCCCTCCCAGTAAATGGCTAAGCCCTAAAACAATACTTCCAGTAAAAAATTAATAATAATAATAATAATAATAATAATAATAATTGTGTCATGAGTCAGGGTCAAAGGAAATGGAGGAACAAAGATTCTTCTTTCACCTAGTGAATCGCCATTTTTTGAGCACTCAACACACCCTAAAATTCTATGCTCATTTTTTACTTTTGGGTACCACTCGATCCTTTACACTATCTATTTTTCCTTTAGTATGAAACTGATACTTGCACTTATTTTTATGTTCATTCTAAAGCCTGCCTGAACATACAACAAAGAATCATTTTAATCATTAAAGGGTCCTTAATAATATACTTATGGAATCAACACAATAAATATTTCCACGACGCGTTTAGGAGTTTGACATCGGTAAATGTTAAAGGTGTTGAAAATCATTTCAGAAGTTAAAAATAGCCGAATATCGATCTTCATCTGCATTGGTAGATGAAAGTCTTTATTTTTACGATTGAACCTTGCAGAGGTATCGCCGAAGACTGACCCATTTCACTTCGACGGGAAAAATAAAAGGTAAGCATTGTGCAAAGAGAAGAGTGGTATCTCTGATTGCTGACACCCGACACGATTTCGGCGTCGGAGAATTACAAAATACAATGCTCATTAAAATTTACATTTTGAATTTGCCGACCCCCAATGCCACTCAACTATAGGTAGTCGTAATATATTTTAAGTTCTTTCAACGTAAATAGAACCCCTAAGTACAATCCTTATCCACCATCTGAATGCTAAATTGTATGTTCAAATAATTTAAGTAACCCCGGGTTGATAAGCCATGTCAATGTCAATCAATATCAGAATTTTTAGAGGGAACATATCAACATGCTCACATTGCAAAAATAACATTTGTTAAATCATATAATTTTCACAAAAACTCAGATCAAAGAACGCAGTTAATTTACATTCAAAAGGGAATGGGATACATTCAAGAAGCTTTGAGTTTTCATATAATTAATTCCCACCAATATTGGGCTACATACAAATAGATATTGTTGGCACCTTTACTAGCCAGCCCGGTCACAGTGAGAGTACAAAATACTTACTACAAAAGAGAAGAAATCTTAAGCGTCACTTCGGGAAACGCAAATCAAAGGCTCACCCATTATGCATCTCCTATGTGCACACCTTCTCCTGGACTAATTCTTGCATCCTGTAACATTTCCTTTCCCTCTTTTACTGCCATCCTCTATGCCTCACGCAACTACACAATTGTGTCTTGAGCTTCTCGAAGCTGTCTCTGGAGCCAAACTGTGCTTCCTCCATGATCCTTTATCGCCAATACCTCCTGGTTCTTAACCGCCAACTGGCCCCGCAACTCTCTATTTTCTTGGTAGAGTTCAACTATAGCAAGTTGGGCTTGCTCTAACTGTTGGATGGAACTGTTAATGGGAGAACCCATTTATTTTTCCTTCTCCTTTTGTTCCTCACTTGCTTTACTAGCAGTCCCCACAAGCCCCAACCAATAAGTAAGCATCATAGACCCCTCAGTGGCGGGATGTATATCCATCTCAGCTTGAGGTAAGTTTTCCTCCATTTTTCCAGTGTCTTTCCTAGGCCTCCCTCTTCTCTGTGGTGTTCACTCCTATGGGGGCATGGTCTTCATCATACCTCATTCAAGAATACTTATATCCACCCCAACTTACGCTAGAGGCATCGACACCCTATCCGAACGAAAGCCTTTACCTCTTGTCAAAGCTTTGAGGATGTTGGGAGCCAATAAGAATGAATACTAGGTGCGTTGGGGCTCAGACCTGGCATTCCGACTACCTCGCAAACCCTATCCCTTGTTAGGAGGGGATCCCATAATGAAACAACATGGTGGATTGGACACCTACAGGTAATTAACGACCACTACACTGAGTTTCACCTGAATAAACGCACAAGTTTAGTGTCACAAAAGCATAAACTCGACTTATGAATGGAATTCCCCACAGAATTCCTAGAATTTATAGCCAAACAAAGAAGAAGACTAGAGAATGCCAAAAGAACAATCATGCTTCATGAAAAGATGCCTTGAAGACATAACACATCACAATTTCTCATCGGATGTAATCCAGAATTCTTAAAGTGTCGCCGATCGGAGTTGCAGAGAATGTGCAGTACGATAATTCTAATCTCTTTAAACTCCCCATCTTCCATTATTGACAAATGATAGTGGACACACTTGGTAATACGGATTCTTGAGGAATTTAACAAATTCCTTACTATGGTATCTAATATTTTGGGAGCATACACACACACGCTCAACCCTAGTGTCTTTTCCCAATCCCAAAGGTCAAGCAGCTACTATGACGGTTCCAACGATCGTATCCTCCGTACTCGATTTTCCATTCTTTGGCGCGATGACAGGACTCGTTTAAACTGAAGAGGACCAACGACATGGATAAAAGACATCACAGGTAATTCAAAGGAGCAACTAGGATCACACAAGTATTAAATGATTGTCACTAATGATCTCCATAGGTACACACTGGTTGATTATGTTTGTTAGTATCTTATGTCATATTTTCTCGACCGCTAAACTATCTCAACCCCGCTTGCAGGAAGGATTCCCCAATCATTGAACAACGTTTGCTCCGCGATCTCACTGATGAACCCGAAAGAAGCACTGAAGGAGGATCGACAAAGAGATATAGAATTCCAAGATCCCTGAGTTCGGAAACCCCGATAATTTCATTGAACCGAGTGACGTGGTCAAGCAACATGTCGAACAATATGCACTATGGACGGAAGAGTTAGAAAAAATAGTTGATGCAAAGCCAGGGCAAGTACGAAAATTTGTAGAACATCCGATCAAATCTCGAGTCATGCTACAACAACTGAACTCCAGTTTAGTAAAGTACCTGGTGCATGCAGTAGACATTAGAGGAATATATGCGGCTCCAATGGAACAACATAGATTTCCATGAGCCCAAAATTGTGAAAAATTGTTTGTCAGCTGGACTGAATATGAGAGCAGTCATCCTTTCCAAGAAGTAGCTCGAGATGAGTATTAAAGAAGCTATTAGAAGATAACGCCACATGGCAATTTTTGTTTTGCTTAAACTACAATTAGTAGTTAATTTCAGTTAGAACTCTATATTATAAATAAAGACATGGGCCAATTAGAAAAGGGTCAATGGTTGTTGTAAGAACTCTTTCTTTTTGGTTGTTAAGAATTATTGTCACACACCCACTATGGTAACTAAGACTTTTAGACCTTTTTCTCTTTTCTTCCTTCTTTATCAGGGAAAAAAATCCTCGAGTTTCTATGGGGCCTGGTGCAGACCCTACCTTCCCTATGTGATCATTGGCTATGACCACTAGCCTTACCAGAAAGGTGCTTTTTGGCTTTCACAATTCGGGGACTCGCGATGTAAGTGTTCCCTTATTCTCTGTCTTTCGAAGTGTTGAAACCCAAAACGAAGGGTCTAACCGATCGTCAAATTGATCAATGGCTTGGATTATATCCCAACACTCTACCTTTCAGGGTTTCACATACCGGAAGACGAGGGGTTCATACCCTTTGGTTCCCCAGGTACCAAAACACTGAAACCCATATATCTACTAAGCTCATTTCAGGGTTTCACAAGTCGGGGTTTCACGATATGTGAATATAGGAGGTCTCGCACTTGAGTTCCCAGGAGCCGAAACTCTGAAGCCTATCCACTCTAGTCCGCTTATTTCAAGGTTTCGCAAATTAGGATTTCGTGATATGCGAAGACAGGAGGTTTCGCACTTGAGTTCCCAGGAGCCGAAAATCTGAAGCCTATCCACTCTCCTCAGCTCATTTTGGGGTTTCTCAAATTGGGATTTCACAATATGCGAAGACAGGAAGTCTCGCACTTGACTTCCCAGGAGATAAAACTCCGAAGCCTATCCACTCTACTCAGCTCATTTCAGGGTTTCACAAGTCGGGGCTTTGTGATATGCAAAGATAGGAGGTCTCGCACTTGAGTTCCCAGAAGCCAAAACTATGAATCCTATCCACTTTGCTCAACTCATTTTGGGGTTTCGCAAGTCGGGGTTTCATGATATGCGAAGATAGGAGGTCTTGCACTTGAGTTCCCAGGAGCCGAAACTCTGAAGCCTCTCCACTCTACTCAGCTCATTTCGGGGTTTTGCAAGTCAGGGTTTCATGATATGTGAAGACAAGAGGTCTCACACTTGAGTTCCCAAAAGCCGAAACTCCGAAGTGCCGAAACCTGAGGGAACCATTCTCTCGGGTACAAGGCTTCCAGACTTAGACTACAAAATCCTTCAACGGGTTCTTGGGTAAATACCTAGGCTGGGTGACCTGACTAAAAGGCCTTCTTAAATTACTGAGCTATGAACTCTATGATAGGGGTGAGGTAAGCTCGTATGGTTTCTAGAATGGTAGTCCTTTAAAGGAACTCACTCCGGCTCTGGAAGGTGAGGGAACTTCCTGGGGGGAGGTGCCTTCGGGAAATCAAGCTAGGGCATAGCATGAGTGAAATACCTAGGACCAATATTCAAGGGAATGGCTCATAATCTAAACCTATTCATTCTCTACATAAACCGATTAAGGTCATATATGTATGAGTATGCATCCATTATTCCTGGTCAAAACACTAGGCAAACACTGATATACAAAAATTATTTATGAGTGTACAAACAGGAGCATGCATCCATTATATTCAATTTAAGACACAAGATATAAACACTTATAAGAAAAACACTAGGTGTGACGCGACTGCTAAGAGGGGTGCTCATTTCCACCCAACCGTAGGCTCAGTGATTCCAATCAGATTTACCACTAACCACCCCCGAGCTGGACCACAATGCTTTGAGACTCAGTCTCCTACTTCCCGCTCGTCGGAAGTCGAGGACGAAGGTTACTCTCCTTCTCCTCTGCTCATGACTCACTGTATTTTCCTGAGTTCTTCTGGTTCTCCTTTCGTGATCCCTATCGCGTGCCCTCTTCTCTCCTTTTTCCCCTCTCCTCGTCCACACTTATTTCCTTTCCTTTTTCGCACGAGGTTACGTGTGGCATGAATTTCCCTGTCCGATGGTCAGTTCTGAGAGCTTCTATGGATGGGCGGTTTGCTCCTATCCCCTCATTTACTCTTGATGAGCTTCCCCACCTACCATCTGGGTAGGTAATTCATTCAGGGGTCTGAGAGTGATCTTTGGTTTCCGAGCATGTACAAACCAGTACAGTTTTGGTTCGGTGGAAGTTAACGCAGCCATTCCTGGCCCCTTCCACCACCTCTCATCATCCATCATGGTCCCTTTCAGCACATCCCCCTCCTAGTAATCATGCGACACATATTCATGATATAATTTTCATTCATCAACCTTTTATACAAAGGTCTGTCAAATCAAACATTCACATCTTTGAGTTTGCCATAGTTTTTAGCCAATATAGTTATTTTTACAGACTGGGGGAAACAAAGTGTTACAAATCCCTCCCCCTTAAAGAAAAATTGTCCCCGATGTTCTATATATCAACATGACATGTATGTACAGAAGTAAACAAAATCGGATATGCCTGTTTCATGGCATCTTCCATTTCCCATGTAGCCTCATCTGGGCCAAAATGTTTCCACTGCACCTTGACTTGTGCAATGGTTCGGTTCCTAAGCAGGGTTTCCTTTTTGTCCAGTATGCATTGAGGTTTTGGTAGGAATTCACCCTCCGGTTCCACCTAGATCACAGACCAGTCAATTATATGATTAGAATAATGTACATATTTCTTCAATAATGAAACATGGAAACCATTATGTGCTTTTACTGTGGGAGGAAGTGCTAACCTATAGGCTATAGGTCCCACTCTATCTAGAACTTCAAAGGGTCCACAATACCAAGGTGCCAACTTGGCACAATCTCCCATCTTCAGGGAACTCATCCTAGGTCTAACTCTGAGATATACGTGGTCTCCCGCCCTGGACTCTCTTGGAGTTCTCTTTTGGTCGGCGTAACTTTTCTGTCAGTTCTGGGCGACCTTTAAATTTTTTTTTATTTGAGTCACTTGTTGTTCCATTTCCTTTAGCATGTCGGGTCCAATAGTAACTCTGTTTACGGGGTTACTCCATCTGACTGGAGTGTTGCATGGCCTACCATAGAGGACTTAGAAAGGACTCATATTCAGGGATTCTTGGTAGCCATTGTTGTAGGCGAATTCCACCAATGGTAGGTAGTCTTCCCACTTTTTGGGTTGATGCATTACATGCATCCTTAGCATGTCTTCTAATATTTGGTTTACTCTTTCCATCTGTCCATCGGTTTGAGGATGTTAGGTTGTGCTAAATGGAAATTTGGTCTCTAGACCCCCCATCAAGGATTTCCAAAAGTTGGAAGTAAATTTCGTGTCTCTCTCCGACTTGATCTCTTTAGGCATACCATGTAGTCTGAATATCTCCCTCATGAATACGTGGGAAATTTCTATCACCTTGCAAGTCAACTTGACGAGGATAAAATGAGTGGACTCGCTCAATTTATCCACCACTACCATGATGGCGTCATTCTGTTTGGTCAAGGTTGGTAATCCGGTGATGAAATCCATGGAGATAGTTTCCCATTTCCATTTCGAGATTGGTAGAGGTTGTAATAATCCTGCTGGGTGTCGATGTTCTGCTTTAACCTGTTGGCACTCTATGCATTTGGCTTTAAGTATTCAGCTACGTCTTTCTTCAATCCCAACCAATAGAATTGTTTCCTGGTGGTCGTGATAATCTTCTGGTATCCTGGATGACCAATATAGGGTCTTTTATGTAGTTCATCCATTATGAACCTCTTCAAGTCGTCACAATCTGGAATATACAATCTATTTTGGTAACTTAGCAGACCTCCATCTATCATCTAGTAGCCTTCACACTTTATCCCTATGGGTTCTTGCTCCATATACGAGGTCACGGTCTGGAAGAATATGTCTATTTCTTGTGCATTCCTGACTCTTTCCTTGACATCCGTCTCGCAGGTGCTCACCGCTGCCAGGTGAATTGTTTTCATACTTCAGCTAAGGGCATCATCCACCTTATTTTCTTTTCCTTTGATATGTTTGATTTCAAAATCAAACTCGCTAAGGAAGGCCATCCACCTAGCTTGTCTGGCATTGAGCTTTGGTTGGTCAAACAGATATCGTAATCCACAGTGATCTGTCATAAGTACAAATTTCCTTCCCAGGAGGTAATGCCTCCACATTTTTAAGGCATGTACTATGGCGGCCAACTCTAGTTCATGGGTCACATAGTTGGCTTCGTGCTCATTCAATTTTTGGGATTCATAGTAGACAACACTTCCGCCTTGCATAAGGACTCCTCCGATCCCTTCCTTGCAGGCATCTATGCACACGAGAAATTCAGCTTCGGGATCAACGATCTTCAACACGGGTGCATGGGTTAGTAGGTGTTTTAGGGATTGAAATCTTTCTTCACATTCTTGCTTCCATGTGAATTTAGCTTCCTTCTTCTGGAGAGTAGTGATTGGACAACCAATCCCGGAGAATCCTTTTATAAATCTCTTATAGTATCCTGCTAAGCCCATAAAGGACCTGATATCTGAAACGTCCTTTGGGCTAGGCCATTCCATGATAGACCTAATCTTGTTAGGGTATACTGCTACTCCTTCTTCAGATATGACATGGCCCAAGTAATGTATTTGCTTCTGGAAAAAGCCGCACTTGCTAAATTTGGCATAGAGATGATGTTCTCTTAGCACTTGAAGTACAAGCCTAAGATGTTCCTCATGTTCCTCTCTATTCTTGGAATAAATTAATATATCGTCAATAAAAACCAATACAAATTTGTCTAGGAATTTGCTGAGCACATTGTTCATCAAGCACATAAAAGTGGCAGGGGAATTGGTTAATCCAAATGGTACTACCACAAACTCATAGTGACCATATCTCGACCTGAAGGCATTTTTGTAGATGTCTTCACCCTTGATTCAGACTTGATGGTATCCAGATCTCAAGTCAATATTTGAGAATATGGAAGCACCTCCCAATTGATCGAACAAGTCATCGATCCTAGGTAAGGGGTACTTGTTATTTATGGTTACCTTATTGAGTTGTCTATAATCTACGCACAGTCGGAGGGTACCATATTTATTTTTCACAAACAAGAATAGTGCTCCCCAGGGAGACATGCTGGGCCGGATATAGCCTTTGTCCATCATTTCTTTTAATTGTAATTTAAGCTCAACTAACTCGGGTGTGCTCATCCTGTAGGGTGTTCTAGACACTGGCACCACTCCTGGTGTAAGTTCTATAGAGAAGTCAATGTCCCTTCTCGGAGGTAGACCCAGTAACTCTTTTGGAAATACATCTCTATATTCTCCTAGTATGGGATGGTCCTCGAGGCTTGGTTTGTCATTTTCAATTGATTCCAATACCTGTATCACATATAGTGGACATCCCTTTCTACAATATTTCCTCATTTGACGAGATGATATTCATCTCACCGAGACAGGTTTTTGGATCCCTTGAAGGGTTATCCTTCTTCCTCCTTCACTTACACATTCTAAGGTTTTATGGTAATAGTCCAATCTGGCTTTATATGTGGTGAGCCAGTCCATACCGATCAACAGGTCATATGACCCTAGGGGTAGTATATTAAGGGTTGCTTGGGTGGGGAATTCACCCATAGTAAATCGACAGGCTGGTATGACCTCCGCTACCTTTCTTTTGGTACCAGTGGCTAACTGTACCAAGCATGGCTTGGCATGTTTATGTGGCTGTAATTTACACTTATTAACAGCCTTAGGGGCTATATAACTCAAATTTAAACTAGGGTTGATTAGAATAGACACTAGATGGTTGGTGATCATACCTTCTATCTCCACCACTGAAGCTTGGTGGTCAACTTGTTTATTATCCACGACTGCATAAATTTATGGCATACTCTTGGCCACGTCAGTGACAGTGGTAGCTTCTTGAACGTTGTAAATTCTCCTACTGTTCTGTTGTCGGTGTGGGTAGTCCCTCAGTAGATGCTCTTCTCCACAACCCCAACATTTCAAGGGTTCTTTATTTGGGTTATCAATCCTTCCTGGGGTATATCCAAAAGGTTTATTTCCACTTTGGGAGGGAAAATTCTGTTGATGTACACTTCGGGTTGAGAAGCTCATCCTTGAGTCCTTTTTATAATTTTTAATCTTGGAGATTTAAAACCCTTTTTCTGGAATCCCGAACTATTATTCTGCTTCCAACCTTCACGAGGTTCTGTCCAATGCCCAAGATGTTCATAACAATATATTTCATTTCAGATAGTGTCTTCTAGGGTCTTTGGCTCATCAAACTCAATCCTGTTATGATAGTCCTTAGGTAGTCCATTGATGAACCATTGCACCTTTTCCTTTTCTGCTTTTATATAGGGTATGTACCTCAACAAATCGAGGAATCTGCTGACATATTCCTCTATGGTGAGTTGCCCCAGCTTGAGTTCATAGAATTCTTTAGTCTTTTCGTCGAAATACTTTTCCGACAGATACTTCTTCCTGAAGTATCTCTCAAATTGTTCCCAAGACAGGCCCTCTTCGTGAATCCCTTTTACATTCTTAAGGTCTTCCCACCAGATGGAAGCCTTTCCATTCAATTTGAAGGTGGCCACTTGGGCCTTCAAATTTTCTGAGAAGTCATGGACTCTGAAATACTTCTTTAGTCCAAGCAGTCATGCCTCTACTTCCTCTCCCTTCTTTATTTCACCGTCGAAGGAGGGTGGTTTGACTTTTCTAAATTCTTCGAGGTTATCGCTCTTGGAATGCTTTCGCTTCTTCCGTTTTCTTCGGGAATAGGAACTAGTCCTGCTTCTAGAAGATCCCTTCAAGTCACCTGCTTCCTTTCTAGAGGGATCGTTTGATGCTTGTTCCTTATCTTTGGGGTGGACTTTTCTCAAGGTGCTCTTCCCAGTGTGGCCACTTAAAAGACCACGTTTTTTTATCTCAGGTGGACTTCAAATTTTCTTTCTTTGTCATCGGTCCACGTGACTGGTGTCAAGTTCATGTTCCAATTGTCTTTGTATGTCGGATAAACTCTGCAGTAAGACTGCATTGATTCCCATTTGCTTCTCTTGCTCTTTTATCATCCTCTCATTGTCAGCCTTGTAGCTCTATAGTTCGACCATGAGGCTCATCATCGTCTAAGCTAGATCTGGAGGGGTCCCTATTGCCCTCCTTTCATCAGACTCTTCGTCTCTATTGTGGGATCCATCGCCCACTTCATGGTGAGTCACCATTCTATGCATCTGCAGTTTCCCGTGGTTGATCTCTCACTCATGTGCAAAAGAAAAATGCTTGTTGTTAGTCAATATTTATATTCATTCATAACCAGTACATAATTCATATTTTTCACATGCACACACACAATAGGAGTTTTCATTCTTAAATTAGACTTGTGATTAAGGGGGTTAAGATAGAGGGTTACTCCTGTTAAGAGTACTTCGAATGGAGTCTTTGCGCAATCCGTTCATGATCCCAAGTAGGCCAAGTATTGTAACCATGCTCTAATACCAATTTGTCACACACCCACTACGGTAACTAAGACTTTTCGACTTTTTTCTCTTTTCTTCCTTCTTTATCGGGGAACAAAATCCCTGACTTTCTATGGGGCCTGGTGTAGACCCTACCTTCCTTATGTGATCGTTGGCTATGACCACTGGCCTTACCAGAAAGGTGCTTTTCGGATTTTGCGATTCGGGGACTCGCGATGCAAGTGTTCCCTTGTTCTCTATCTTTCGAAGTGCCAAAACCCAAAAAGAAGGGTCTAACCGATTGTCGAATTGATCAATGGCTCGGATTATATCCCGACACTCTACCTTTTAGGGTTTCGCATATCGGAAGACGAGGGTTTCATACCCTTCGGTTCCCCGGGTACCAAAACACTGAAACCCATATATCTACTAAGCTCATTTTGGGGTTTCACAAGTCGAGGTTTCATGATATGCGAAGACATGAGGTCTCACACTTGAGTTCCCAGGAGCCAAAACTCCGAAGCCTATCCACTCTGGTCCTCTTATTTTGGGGTTTCGCAAATCGAGATTTCGCGATATGCGAAGACAGGAGGTTGTGCACTTGAGTTCCCAGGAGCTGAAACTCTGAAGCCTATCCACTCTACTCAGCTTATTTCGGGATTTCACAAATCAAGATTTCATGATATGTGAAGACAGGAGGTCTCTCACTTGAGTTCCTAGGAGCCGAAACCTCGAAGCCTATCCACTCTGCTCAACTCATTTTGGGGTTTTGCAAGTCAGGGTTTCGCGATATGCGAAGACAGGAGGTCTTTCACTTGAGTTCCCAAGAGCTGAAAATCTGAAGCCTATCCACTTTACTCGGCTCATTTTGGGGTTTCGCAAGTCATGGTTTCGCGATATGTGAAGATAGGAGGTCTCACACTTGAGTTCCCAAGAGCCGAAACTCTGAAGCCTATCCACTCTGCTCGTCTCATTTTGGGGTTTCGCAAGTCGGGGTTTCACAATATGAGAAGACAGGAGGTATCACACTTGAGTTCCCATGAGCCAAAAATCTGAAGCACCAAAACCTGAGGGAAACATTCTCTCAGGTATAAGGATTTCAGACTTAGACTACAAAATCCTTCAACGAGTTCTTGGGAAAATATCCCCAAGCTGGGTGACCTGACTAAAAGGCCTTCTTAAATTACCAAGCTATGAACTCTGTGACAGGGGTGAGGTAAGCTCGTATGGTTTCTAGAATGATAGTCCTTTAAAGGAACTCACTCTGGCTCTGGAAGGTGAGGGAACTTCCCAGGGGGAGGTGCCTTCGGGAAATAAAACCAGGGCATAGTGTGAATCAAATACCTGGGACCAATCTTTGAGGGAATGGCTTATAATCTGAACCTATTCATTATCTACATAAACTGATTAAGGTCATATATGTATGAGTATGCATCCATTATTCCTGGTCAAAACACCAGGCAAACACTAATATACATAAATTATTTATGAGTGTACAAACACGAGCATGCGTCCATTGTATTCAATTCAATACATGAGATATAAACACTTATCAGAAAAACACTAGGTGTGATGCGACTGCTAAGAGGGGTGCTTGTTTCCACCCAACTGTAGGCTCAGTGATTCCAATCGGATTTACCACTAGCCACCCCTGAGATGGACCACGTTGCTTTGAGACTCAGTCTCCTACTTCTCGCTCGTCGAAAGTCGAGGATGAAGGTTACTCTCCTTCTCCTTTGCTCATGACTCACTGTATTTTTTGGAGTTCTTCTGGTTATCCTTTCGCGATCCCTATCGTGTGCCCTCTTCTCTCCTTTTTCCCCTATCCTCTTCCACACTTATTTCCTTGCCTTTTTCCTACGAGGTTGCGCGTGGCATGAATTTCCCTGTCCAATGGTCAGGTCTGATAGCTTCTATAGATGGGCGGTTTTCCCCCATCCTCTCATTTACTCTTGAGGAGCCTCCCCACCTACCATCCGGATGGGTAATGCATTCAGGGGTCTGAGAGTGAGCTTTGGTTTCCAAGCATGTACAAACCAGTACGGTTTCGATTCGGTGGAAGTTAACGCAACCATTCACGGCCCCTTCCACCACCTCTCATCAGCCATCGTGGTCCCTTTCAGCACATCCCCCTCCCATCAATCATGTGACACATATTCATGATACAATTTTCATTCGTCAACCTTTTATACAAAAGTCTGTCAAATCAAACATTGACATCTTTGAGTTTGCCATAGTTTTTGGCTAGTATAGTTATTTTTACAGACTGGGGGAAACAAGGTGTTACAATTATTTTGAGACCGCTATGAATTGAGAAGTCCTTCTGGACCAAAGAAAAAGTATTTCCATCACATGCATGTGATTGGACTTGGAGAATAGCTACTTACTATCCCGTTTCATGAATGATGCAGTAATGAGTAAGAGCAATTAATTTTGTTGTCAAGTTATCTGGTGCAATGTTTTGATGTTATTTTCTTTAATGATGAAGATAAATCATTGTGTTATTACGTGATGCTTGGTCATGGTAGATGAATTATTTTTCTTGCCATTATATCATTACATATGTTCTTTCTTTTTGATAGTTAGCTTCTCAAACAGTAATTGGATGCTCACATGGTTAATGTATTAGTACTAGGATTGTGGTATAGAGTAATTGTCTGCATGTTGAACAACAAGTTATCCCAAGATTAACCTCTTCCCTAGTAGTTAAAACTTAATCCTGTTAATTGTCAAGTTGGTTTATGTTGGCTTGCATATCTCATATTAGCCCCACCCAAGATAAAATACAGAAGAAAATAGTCCTAATTGAAGGAAGAGCCTTCACAAAGAAACACAAATCCCATTGATAAACTGGTCGGATCACAAGATCTCGAGAACCATTCCATTTTAAACATTGCAGAGTCTAATTGGGCCTTGGTGGTGGGTTTGGTTCCTACTGTTGAGTCAATGGATTTAGGTCCCATCAACACAACGCATATTGCAAACTTGTTTTTCAAATAAGTTTTTAGACTTCACGGCTTACCCAAGAGTATTGTTTCAGACAAAGATACCAAATTTGTTGGTCATTTCTAAAGGACACTATGGAAAAAGCTGGGAACAGATTTATATTTTAGCTTAGTATATTACCCTCAGAAGGATGGACAGACCGAGGTAGTGAACCAAAGTCTAGGATATTTATTGAGGAGTTTAGTATCTAAACATCACAGTCAGTGGGATCAGATTCTGCCGTAAGCGGAATTTGCATATAACAACTCACCTAAAAGGAGAATAGGACAAATCCCATTCTAGATAATGTATGGAATGCAACTGAGAGGAGTATCTAAGTTGAGAAAATTAGAGTAGAGTGAGTTAAAAAGTGTTGGAGCAGAGGATTTTGCAGTAGGAATGCAGGAACTCCACAGTAAGGTTAAAGAGCGGTTGCATAATTCCAACCAGGAATACAAGTGCAAAGCAGATCAACAGAGGAGAGAACTTCAATTTGAAGTAGGTGATTTGGTTCTGGCACATCTCAGTAAGTTGAAGATGAAGAAAATTGGGGCATGTAAGATTTTGTGAAAGTTTGAGGAAAATGCTTACGAAATTGAATTACCAGATGGGGTAGGAATATCACCCATATTCAATGTAGAAGATATTTATACTTATAGAGAAGATGAAGCAGAGGGATCAGAGGACCATAAGGAAGTTCAATGGGTAAAACAGATGCCTGTAGCTGAAAATCCACAGATGGAAAAGATCATTGATCAGAGAGTTAGCAAGAAGACCCGGAGGAAGACATATCCTGAGTATCTGATCAAATGGAAAGGACACCCGATTGAAGATGCAAGTTGGGAAAGTGAAGAGTAGATCCAGAAACATGGATAGACGGTACAGGATCTCATGAACAAGAG